>DWUN01000254.1:0-26015 GCA_018249975.1 Passova gellias
TTTCACCAGTTACGTTTAAGTCCCAAATGGAATAGGTGGTGAGCCTATTGCCATGCACCGGGCACACATCCAGACTGAGTCACTACTAGAAATTCTATACTAAACTAGTGTATAAAAAAAATATTTATTCAAAACAACAAAAACGCTTAATAATCCGAATAATTGTTAATCCTTATAACTGAGGTCCGGATACGTAATTCAATGTCCACCGTACCGGAAAAACTTTAGTTACAACGAAATATTATTTTCTATTATTGAAATATATAATGTATGAACTTTGACAATAGTACCAGATCTATGTGCAAGTTACATAAAGTTATTTATTACCATGGCTCATAGGACGCGCTGCAAACAGTTCTTGATTGCAGTAGGTACCCGCCCAAATCATGCAAGATAACGGTATAGCTGTCGCCTTAGCTATGAATTGTAGCTTGCATCAGCGGGATAGCAAGCTACAAAGTAATCATAATATATAATCTAATCGATTAGACCTCTAGCATTGTCTATTATAGTAAACAGAGCTAAGAGATATCTTGTTAACTTCACTTAGCTATGAAATATTTTGATTAATGATGGAAAAATCGCTTGGCAATTGTTATTTGCGTAGGTATGATAACTAAATCTTTAGATAAGAAATACCGACGTAAAGTCCGTGAGTTCCAGGGGGGAGATTGCATTATTTGCAATGTAATCGAAAATTTTATAAACCTTATTGTCATTCATTACCTTATCAATACCTAAGTTACCAGAATGTACGTTACCTTGATCACATAATTATTTTGTGGAGCTACAAGCATGCCGCATATTTTAATATTTATATTATCTTATTGTCCTTAATCCATAGAATTAACCTATCTACCTTGAATGTTTTAAAAACAAACAAATGAGTCGTAATTATTTAATATATTTATTTCTTGTTAATTTTCATTACCTCTACAGAGTTATTACGGACTTAATTATAATTACGTTTTTGTCCTTGTACAATTTGCATTGCAATGAGATGCCACTTCTAGCTACCTACTATCGAGTCACGCTGTCCGCTGCTGGACCGTATCTACTCTTCATTTTCAAAATTACTGCAATTACGACTTCGTAGCTAAGTATTGTCGTATTTTTAGTTCAAGATAAGTTCAAAGTAAGTAGTTCGGAAAAACACAAGTAGGTACATACATGGAATAATATAATAATAAGGATGTTATCTTAGCATATTGTTAACAAATATGAAAAGTATTGTTGTGCTTTTAGTCTCTCTAGACTTACTTAAAAGTCTTAAATGTCTTTTAGGTACCTAATTATAGTTATCTATTTACTTTCACATAAGCGTCTTACAAAGGATTACATCTACAGTCTAATATTTTTCCTGAGTTAATTATTTGTTAATGTAAAATATATCCACAAGACGGAAGCTCCTGAAAAATTATAATGTAACTGAAACTTCTGAAAAATAACTGACTGAAACTTAAATTTATAAATGTAGAGTGAGAAAATGTCCTGTAAGTAGACTATACAGTTTAATAATTAAGAGTATATCACAAATTTAAAATTACGTGCAACAAAAACATAAGTTTGCGGGACGAGGTATACGATTAGGTACTTGGTTCGTACTAAACGCAATTTTCGTAAAGATTAACTGTCAATATGAAAATATTAATAATAATTAAAGTATTAGGACAGAACATTTACCAAAATCACAGTTTTACAATCTTGTGATCTTGAAGAGTATTCTCAGGTTCCTATTCATAAAAAAATTAAACAAACAAGGAGACGCATATTTGTATAACTTTAAGTGATACAATAATTAAACGGATATGTAGTCGGGATAAAAAGGCTTTATTTATTTATTTTGATACAATGATTTTGATTAAGGATTAATTATGATGTATGATGTATTTACGCCTTATATTTTTCTTTTGAAAATTCGAGCATATTTCGCTCCTCTTGACATCTCTACGCCGTAGGCGGGCGTGCTCTATTGGTTAGCAAGTACTGGACAAGTCTTTCGGTGTTTTGAACTTAATAATTTACCAATAAATTACACCCGTGTAAATCACTACATAGTATAAAACAAAGTCGCTTTCTCTGTCATTATGTCCCCTTGTCATTTCAAAATTTTTAAGAAACACGAATGTTACAAATAAAGGGTTTCGTTTTGCAACTCCATTTTTACCCATTTCGTATTACGTACCATTATATCATTTCTTCTGTAGTGTAAAACTTTTCGGATGTATAAATCCATAGTATTTTGTTTCAGGAAACGTCTACAGTAATTGTAGGGAACTTGAAGGAGCAAGTTAAAGTGGACAACATGCATGTTCCCAACGGAATTAATGAGCAATATTTAAACGGCAAGTAAAAGCATATTTGATAAATAGGTACTCTTAATGTAGATGATATATAAATGGGATACGGTATGAGTTTTTTAATTCATTTATGATAAAATAATGTTCTTTGCATCACTCAATTACATAGCCTATGTATAAAACCGTGTAATTCTAATTTAAAGGTCGCGGAAGACCGCATTGGATGCTCCCATAATAAGTACTCGCGTAGCTGATTGATACGTGTTTGCTTACAGGACCTAACCAGATCATTCCGGCGGATGATTATATTTCATGTGTACCAGGAGGTCACGTAAAGCTTCGATTAGGCTCTCGTGGACTCGCAGCAGAACCTCCAATTTCAGTACCAGGTTTACTCAACAGAACAGCTGCCAGGTACCCTAATGGTGTCGCCCTGGCTACAAAAAAAGCAGATGGCAAATGGCATTCAATTACTTATAAGTAAGTTAAAATATAGTAGTAGCATAAAAATATAATGAAATTAGTAATAATAATGAAGTATTGCAGGAGCTATATAGTTTAAGTTCGTATCGTGGTGGTACCTTTCTACCAAAGGATTTCCACATTTTAGCTATAAAACTTTATTCGATTAAATCAATTTATGAACGTAAACACCTTTCGGTTCTATAAAAAAGATTGTTTTTTCGTTTACAGACAGTATCAAGATCGCGTACGTACAGTAGCAAAGGCGTTTCTAAAATTAGGTCTGGAACGTTACCACTCCGTCGGAATTCTCGGTTTTAACTCAGAACAATGGTACCTAGCAGATTTAGGTGCCATACATGCCGGGTAATTAAATACATATATGTATTAATATTCATAAATAAGACTTTTAGAAAACTTTAAATGTAACGTATATCGTTCTTGTGTTCAAGGAAATAGTTGATATTTACAGGGGTTACGCCGCTGGTATTTACACGACAAATTCAGCTGAGGCATGTTTTCACTGCCTTGAGACGTCCCGCGCTAACATCTGTGCGGTACAAGACAAAAAGCAACTCGATAAAATATTGTCAATACGTAGTCGCTTGAAACACCTCAAAGCCATAATCCAATGGGAGGGGCCCGTGGATACTGCGGTTTCAGGAGTATATAGTGTAAGTGTCATAAATACGTAAACTAAATATTCAAAGCGGGCACTAAAATTTTTCTGACGCCAAGTTTTTTGAACTTTTCGATCGTGCAATGAACCTGACACCAAGGTTACTTTGTATAATAATAGTGATGAATTAGTAAAGTAATTAGCTGTAAGTATATTTTATTTCTACCCATAGGTTTTTTAGTATTTTCTTTCTTCTTTAAGTATATTGTGCCTTTTTTCTGTTCATTTATAATCAGTCTATTAACAGTGTTTTTTTTAGTGGGAACAAATTATGGACATTGGCAGCAAGGAGCCGGATACTGACCTGAACAATGTCTTAAAAACTATATCGGTCAATGAATGCTGTACCCTAGTATACACCGTGAGTGCGTTTTTTTTATTGTCATTTAATGGATTAAAAATGTACTTAGGTACATAATATTTGGATAATAATAATCCCTTTTAGGATATGGTGGATATGGTGGTGATGATTTTTGGCATTGTTACAATAATGGAAGATGATTATGGTTTAAAAGATGATATAAGTCAGAAGATAAGACTTGCATTAATTTACTATCCTCTATAAAATTGCTATTTATGTAATTAATGAAGCATCATGTCAGCAGACACTGCTGAGAATAACAGGATGGTTTAGTAATATCCATATATTTGAATGTAGGTAGGTACAGTCCAGATGCCTACTCGTAGTAAATACAAATTCGATAAGAATGTCACGCCATTTTGATAAAATTAGATATCGAACAACATACTTTTTTATCGTTCTCTTTATTTTAGTCCCAATGTTACATACCTATTTAAAACAGAAAAGTCTTCAAGGAACAATAATAAAAAGAAGCAAACAATTATTATTGTACATAAATAAAATATACGAAATAAATTTAATAGCAAATGTCTCAGTTGTTAAAATTTTCATCTACGTTCATCTACGTACTAAATAACGACGAGTTATAGTCGGTTAGTTATAAAATTTTAAATTAGCTAAAGTACCTACCTAGGTGTAAGAATTTATCCGTTTTAGCATTTTAATCGCTATTTATAAATTCCTCTGTATTAATACCTATATTATGTATGATATATGTTCGAGCATAACATCATTTTAATGATTATTTTTGCTTTCAATTTATTTTTTCTCCAATGTATAGCTTCCATTTTAGTTTCACTACTATTAGATCTTGGAATAAGCAGTCATACCAAGGAAGTACTCAAAATCCAAGTGGAAACATAAGTAGTGATTGATGTTTCATTAAGATTATTACGTGGAAGATACGTAGCTGTAGTGTTAGGTACCTGTCGTGCTTGACTAAACCGACATAGCGCGGGACTTATTAGAGACCAACAGCACGAATGTGTTGATTGAGTTGTTTGAGAATGTTTGTACAGTAGTATCACTGAAGTGAATAAATAACAGAAGTCACTTAACGTAATTTTATTTTATTTTCCAGTCGGGTACAGTGGGCCCACCGAAAGCTGTCATGTTGTCACACGACAATTTGACATGGGATGCTTACAGTATCGGCGAGCGAGTCGGTGACCTGCAACCAACAATCGACCGACTAATCAGCTTCTTACCTCTAAGTCACGTTGCTGCGCAGGTAATTTGCAAAATCTCTACTTATAATGTAATACTACATCTCAGTATTATTCTATACCATCTCATATAATTTTCTCGCACAAACAACGACTGTATTCTACTCTGTCTCAATCCTTTGCAGGCTAAATGTTACAGTTACTTTTTCGTTCTATCGAATTTCAAATTACAAAGGTACTAACGAAGTTTTCCCTTCAAAAATGAATCTTTTTCGAACATGTAATCACGCACCCTTCCATATGAAACCGAGTCTAACGCGGTGTTGTGACAGACCGTTCGAATTAACAGATAGTTATTTATAAAATTGTTTATTTCGCATATTTGTTCCCATTTTTATCACATAGGGACGTTGAATGTTAACAATTAACATTCTTATAACAGACATAAAGTGTAGGTACATATAGGTATCTACACAAATGGATGTTTATCGACCAGTGTATGAGTTGTATCAAAACTTATAGCTAAATACCTCATTAAATTATAATCTATTGCTACATCAAATAATTTCATTGACTGATGTGTTGCTGTCTTTCCATATAAAGATATCGATATCGGTTGGGTCGATATATTGCGAAAAAACTACGATAAAAAAACGAAAGAAATACCTATTTATTTATTTCACCTTATCTAGGCGAATGTTAATCGTAAAGCATGTGGGGTGAGGTAATGTTCTATTTTTATGATGCGTATGTTCGCTTTCGCATGTTGCTTTACAATGTTCAAAATTTGTATGGTATTTTAAAAAGTTAACATCCTTGTAGTTCTCACCTTATAGTTCTGCATTATTTATTCCAAGGTGTATGAAACCTATGAATCCGCTCTTGCGTGGCAGACAGTGATCTTAAAAAATTTCATTATGTGAGGAGACTCGTGACAAACAGTGCAACAAAAAAGGGTTCAACCAAAAAATATTCATATCCGAACAATGTATCTACACCCGAGGAATATATACTGTTATTATTTTAATATATGTACATTTTTATAAAATTAAACCTCTCTACCATCTAATAGTAATTAATAGCGGTTAAATATTTACGAGCAACTTTACGTATGTAAATATACAAACAAACACAACAAAACGTTTAAAGTAAATTATGTATTAATACAGATACCCAATTTATTTTATCGATCGTGCCTACTAGCAGACCTACGGGCCTGCATCATAGTCCTTGATGTAGCATAGGTACAAACCTACGCTTGTACCAGAATGTTACCTACATTTATTTAGGACATTCATTTTTATGCAAGAACTTTTTTCGTTCATTGCAATGGCTTAAAGTTAATTGTCCCATTTGGAATGTCGTCATTTTTCCCAAAATCGTTATGAACGTGGTTAGATAGATGACATTACCATCAACGTCAATCTGTGTTTTAAAATGACCGGAGTGTTCCATTATACATATGAACAGTTTTGTGATTTAAGTAACACATTTAAACATTAAATTTAATGTTTTACATTTACATTTTAAAAATATAATTCCAATGATTAGTAAAACAATAATGTAATTTATTACAGGTAGCTGACATCTACGCTACGTTGCATTACGGAGTACCCGTGTTTTTTGCGCAACCGGATGCCTTAAAAGGAAGCCTCGTAGAAACATTAAAAGAAGTAAAACCCACAAGGTAAATCTAAATATGTAACATTATTTAGCGACCTCTCTAAAAATGCAAACGTACTAAGTATAATAATGTAAAAATTAAAACGTAAATAATTATGAAATTATTGAATTCAAAATATTTAACGATTAAAGAAATTTACAAGTTAAATACTCATAAGTAACTGCAAACTGAAAACTGTGCTGAAGCCGTTTACGCCCAATTTTAAATGTGTTGTCTATTTAAAATTGGTATTCTCCATAACGTAAATTGTGATATTTACAGGTTCTTTGCTGTACCTAGAGTTTGGGAAAAAATGTATGAGAAAATCTTAGCAGTAGGCAGTTCGAGTGGTCCAATGCGGCGATGTATTGCTTTGTGGGCTAAAGAAAAAGGCACAAAGCACCATTTCGCGCGAATTAATGGGTGATTATAATTTATGAATTCTTAATAACGTATGGCCTTAAGCCTACTTATCATGAGAGTAGACCCGTGTACAACAGTGAAATAATAAAAAACAATAGATATGAATACTTTAATAGTAATATTAGAACAAGGGTACTTTAAAACAAAGCAAAGTAGTAATATCTTAACAGGTGGTGACATTGTAGTCGCACCTAGAGTTTTCTTGTAGTTACAAAAGATAAACATCTAAGTCTTTTAAAATACATACGTGTAAAATTCACTTTATTAAGTGACTTTACAGTTTTGTTAGTTTGGTTGCAATATTACTTTTGCTTATCAGTATTTTTTTCAATTAGAGCTCTCTCAGCCGGAATGATTGGGCTACCAATAGACTTCACGATCTTCGAAATGGTTAAATACTGGTAGGTAGAGGCAGAAACAATTCCCAGATTTGTATTCGCTTTTATCTAAATGCATGCAGAAATTTTGGAAAGTCAGCATGTTAACTCGTTTTCCTTATTAGTAGTATGACGCATGTTAAAGTCACGATTAGTTGGATATTGTGATAAATAAAAATGATAAAAAGATAATGCATATAAGGGATTTATTCATTATTAATCATTCTTACAACTTAAGCCAAAAAGTACTAGTCATTAGGTTATTAATTTTAGCGTGCGACCACATTGATTTGATATCATTAATTTGTTTCTGGAAGCTTGCTTATGATCAGTTACAATGTTCATATCAATAACACACACGAACTGTCGTAATCCATTTGATAATAATAATTAATATCGAGAGTAATTAGTTATTCTTAATGCATTTTTTTGGAAATAATTGTAATAGTAGAGCTCAAGTCGTAACGAGTAACGAGAGTTCCGTAGTAACGAGATAACTACGGAATCATGTTCTAAAAGACTACGTTAGTATCAAAATTTGCATGTTTTTACTTTTAAAATTATCCATATAGGTGTCCGTAGTAATTTGCTACATTAAACATCTCACGATAAGTAGGTACCTAAAAGGTGTTATAAAGGCATATTTTATGCCGTGAGTACCCCACGTGATTGGCTTTGAATTAGCTTAGGTACCTAAGTTAAGCTCGCCATTGTGTATAACATAAATATAAAATAGATGGATCAACATGTGATTTTTATAAAAACATAATGCTTATTTGTAACAGGTTGGAAGGAACAACATGTGGGTATAAAATGGCCAAGTCGCTGGTATTCAACAAAGTCCGCGATTCGTTAGGACTGGACCAGTGCTTAACGTTCGTGAGCGCCGCTGCTCCGCTTTCGCCAGAAATTAAAAAGTTCTTCTTATCCCTCGACATCCCCATAATGGATGCATTCGGTATGAGTGAATTGGCCGGTGCTCACACCCTCAGCGTATATCCCAAGTGAGTTAACTAACGGTATACCACAATTAGTATCACTTTAATTTTTCTTTATTTGTAATTAAAATTAAAAGACCAAGTGAAAGAGGAGGAAAAATGTACTACAATGTGAATATCTTCGTAAAAACCTGATTACACTTAGGTAGGTAGGTATATACTTCTAAATATTATTATAACTTAGCAAACGACTATTTATAACTGATAATTATGTAGATACTGAAGCAATAATAAAATTACTACTTTAATTATTACTTACTTACTGTAGGATAAGTATATATATTATATTGGACTTTAAATTATCTATTCGTCATTAAAAGTAATGGAGAATCGCTTAAAATACATTTTTTTCTTTTATAGATTTAAATTAGACGCGGCTGGAGAAATCCTAGACGGAACAGAAACAAAATTCGATGGGTCACAAAGTGTAAACGGCCCAGGAGAAGTTATGATGCGAGGTCGTCACTTGTTTATGGGCTATATGTATGACGAGGAAAAAACACGGAAAACCATCAGTGAGGACGGGTGGCTGCACTCCGGCGACGTAGGCAGAGTCGATAGCAACAATTTATTGTACATTACAGGCAGAATAAAGGTAACTTAATTATTGTTATTTTTATAAGTACCAGTATATTATGTAATCAACAGGACTAACCACCTTACAGGGTACATATTATATTACATAAGTATACATAATAGTAATGATACATTCTGTAATAAAAAGAAACAAAAAACATTGTTCAAATTAATGTCGTTTTTAGGAACTTCTAATTACGGCGGGAGGGGAGAACGTCGCTCCGGTACTGATAGAACAGACTGTACAATCTGAATTACTGCATGTAGGATACGCGGTGCTCGTCGGCGACCGGCGCAAGTTCCTCGCCATCCTATTAACACTCAAGGTAATTAGTATTTATCGTTTTATAATCCATGGAAAAGATGAACACCGGAAACGTTCGTGAACATTAGCCACTAACGGTGTAGGTACTATACTATATGTATACTAAGCGCCAACCGATTTTAGCGTCGCTTAGCTTCGCAAATAGCTTGCAATCTTTGGAATTGCAATTGTTAATAGTTCGAGCATACTAAGTATTACATATGTACGCACATGAATAATCCATCTATATTTCCATTTGTATAATTCCAGGCGAAGGTTAATCAAAATACAGGCGACGCTCTCGACGAATTGGATACAGAAACGGTCAAGTGGGTAGCGAGTTTGGGTAGCAAAGCAACCACACTCAGCGAAATCGCCAAGAATAAGGACCCAGTCGTAAGTCAACTGCATTGAAAACTTTTTACTGCCGCTAGATCGAATACATTACCATTGGTTCGTCTGTCGTAGCACGATTTACCCCCAAATATTGCTTGTGGTCTAGAGTTTTAGTATAAAGGAAGTGGTATGCAAACACACTAGTAGACGAACACGTGGCGTTCAAATATGATCCCTCGAACTAGCGGAGTTCCACACAACTTTTAGTCCTGTAACTATTTTACGATACGGCTTGTATGCAACGGTGTATCTATACTTGGTTTGTGTAATTTAAAAAAGCAATGTAGTACGTTGGTCGTGATGTTTATTAGACGTTTGTGTTGTAATGTTCTGAGCATTAAAGGATTCTTTCTTTCCTACATAGCCTACCAACTCGATCTAGTGTTAATGAGTGTTGTTTTTTTAGGTATATAAAGCGATCGAAGCGGGTATTGCTCGCGCCAATAAACAAGCAATCTCCAACGCGCAAAAGATACAAAAATTCGCAGTACTACCTGCGGACTTCTCAATGAACTCTGGCGAACTCGGTGAGTACATACATTTAATATACATACATATGTATACATGTATAATATGTACGTACGTTATGATTTTTGTCTTCTAATATGAAATTGGCTGTGCATAAGAAACAGAGATTGTACAAAATCTAGTATAGAATTCTATTCAATTTCAGGACCAACCCTTAAAATCAAAAGGAACGTTGTTTATGAGAAATATAAAGACATCATAGAAGATTTCTACAAGGAATAAATAATTGTAGATATTAGTTAGGTTATAGGTATTTCCTAACTAATTGTATGTTACAGAATTGCCTCTGATAAACAGGGGAGGAGGTAATCATAATTAGGTAATTTAATGACATTTTTGCTCAACTAAGGGGTAGTTCGACTAAACAACGATCGGTACTTCACGGGGTGTAAATAATATTTTTGTAATTAAAGCACTTTTTATTATAGATAATTTTCGTTTTATTTAAGTAATTGAACAATGTACCTTACACATCAAATACGCCCAATAATTTAGATTTACTAATTAGTGTTTTTAGTTATGTCATCGTGGAAGTCATACGTTTTACATTTAACGGGTATTCACGATTAGCTTATAAATATGGCAATATATATGGGACATATCGTTTACCCTCTAGCTAATAATTCGCGTACAACACCCAAGAATAACTAGAACTATATATAAAATTATTTATATCAATAAAATATTTCAACCAAAATGAAATCTTATAATATAAAATGGAAGTTGCATCTGCTTATGCATTACTTTCCATCTTACACTTGCAAATTTTCTTGTAAAATATTGAAACACTAATGTTATGATCTTTCTCGTGGTACAAAGTTTCGAAAACCTGGATAGCTAAAAACTAAGTTTTTTTTTTCATATTGACAACGAAAAATTACGATATAAGCAACGTAAATTAATTGGTAAAAACTTGGTAAGGACATGAAATAGTAAACTATGAATGTTTTTATTTTCATTTACAATATCACCGAGAGAGATCTTTTCACACTGACACTATTACACATTTTCTAAAATATTCCACAATGTCGACAATTTAGTACTTAATTATTGATTGATCTAATCTGAATGAATACTGATATAAACGATAATCATTGTTGGCATTGTGTCGCTGTGACATTGGAGATGATATAAATAACTTGTATGTATAAAAATAGACAATGGAATGTATTTATGTTTCATCAACAATAAACATATCAAGCAACTATGTAACGATTCATGAATTTGTCCTGCTGATGTTGTATGCGTGTTATTTTTGCCGATGATTGAATGGATGATACTTGATGGATGATATTATGGAATGTGTTTGATGTATTTTGGACATCTCCAATCTCCATATTATGTCTATAAAAATATTAGGAATTGAATCATCTTAGAAAATAAGTATTTATAACTTACAAACTTTTTACACCATTACAATCATTAGTAAAAAAAACCACTGTACATATTATGACAATCAAATATACCGGTTACTTGTCTATGAATGACGTGTGAGCTATTGTTACACTATAAGACGCTTACAATATATAACCACATCGATAATACCATTTATCAGTAGATAGACGTCTTACAGTTTACCAAGTGCAGTATTAAGAAAATAACGAATAAAAATTGTATTTATATGAACAAATGCTCAATTAAAATTTCCTTATCTTTTTCCGGTAACTTAAGTAATCCATACTAATGTTAGATATTGAAGTTTATCTGCCTTTTACGTTTTTGTTTCAAAGTCGCATAAACACAGAATCAAAAGATTAACTCAGATCCACGACATACAACCGCGGTTGCGCTATCTCGGAACTATATCGTAAATAAAATACTAATTACATCTGAATGTAAGTAAATTTTTGAACGCTAAATTCAAGCCACGCTTACCGCACTAGAAGTCATGACAATGTTTGATTACATTGTATTATAAAATAATAATTAATTAATCAATACCATCAAAATGGGTGGGCGATGTGGGGGTGTCACCCGGAATAGGATTTATATAAGGATTAAGGAGATGCGCTTTCGGGAAGCGTTGAGCAAACGCCATCGCTCACTAGGCCACCAGAGTCCACCATAATTTACGGTCGAGATTTTTATACACAGCGTAGCATCGGTGCAAACGAAGTGATTGAGTGCCTGCGTTCGAGCCACAAGCTGCGGCAGTAGTTGCGTCAGTGGCTGCCAGTAGTTGTCTAGTGTGCGACCGCCATAAATGTCGAGCGATCGTTACGATCCGTCACAATAGTCAATGTGAAACGCGATAATGAAGTAGGGTCAGGTGCGGGCGGAAAGGTGGAGAGAGGTGTGGTGGTGTGTGGTGCGGGTGGTGACCTACGAGTGGCGCGGCGGCGCGGAGGCGGGCAGCGGCGGCGGCGCGTCGGCGAGCGGCAGCGGCTTGGCGACGCCGATGCGCACAACGCCGCGCGCCGCTCCCTTCAGCGCTGCCACGGCCTGCTCTAGGCTGGCGTCCTCCAGGTTCTGTTTTGTAACGACATTAACTTATTGTATCTAAGCTTGCTCTCTTTTTAAAGGACATATTGATTCGAGAATTAGGCTACAAATAATTTATTAAGATGGATGATAACTGTTCTTGCAATAAATTATAACTTTTTGAAAGTCGTTCCATTATAGGATCTTATTTAATCCCAGAGAAGAACAAATAACATGTAGATATTATTTGCATCAAGCTACCTCCTTATATTCATTTTAAGAGTAAAATGAACTGACCTGGTCATTAACAAAAAGCAGACGGTCGCCAGGGATAAGGCGGCCGTCCTGCTGCGCCACTCCGCCCGGAACGAGCGACCGGATTACCACTAGTGTATGCGCTGGTCGCATCGGATCCTGGTAATCCAGGATCGAGAAGCCCAATCCACGTTCGCCTTTGACCAGCTCTGTAAGAAATAGTAACAAGGATTTACGTTTATTTATTTTCCATCGCGTATCATTTATATTCTACCGTGTCAAACTTATAAGATAATCCTTAATATTTTTCGAACAAATTAATGTTTGATAAAACAAAACCAAATAGAGCTATAATTTGTAATTAAAAAAAATGGGTGAACGCATAATATCCACATAACATTTCCATATGTGCGCGTGCGTGCGTCGTTTGAGAATAATTTACGTAACCGATAATCTGAGGTTCCGAGGACCACATGGCGAGGCCGGTGAGCGGCTCCAACGAGCGCGAGCGCACCTTGCTGCCGGCGCACAGCGCGCCGCCCTCCTCGGCGCCGGCGCCCGCCAGGCTGCCGTCGGATTTCGCCTGCAACGTACCGACGGTCCTTTACTCAACCTTTTTTCGAAAAAACATTATTTTACTCAAGGTATTATCTTTTTACTCAACAAAAGACGTTAGTAAAGTAAGAACGATATATACATAACAAAGTTCTAAATAGTTGCAAATATTTTTCTATACTTAAATACATGAGACAGCTAATACCTATGAAAATGTTAAGGCCTGAGGGCCGTCAGCGTAAAATTATAGCAATAATAATATGAGTCTTATTATTGCTATAATTTTACGGTAAAATTAGATAATTTTTGAAATTTATTTGTTGTTAATTAAATATTTAATTGGAGACTTTTCAAAAGTGCATTTAAATGATCACATGGCAGGCAATATAGGAAAAGTTTAACAGTTACCTTAACAAGTGTAGCAGCTGGTGGTGCAAGTTCAATAGCGGGAGCGGACACGAGAGCGGGCAGGGGCGTGGGCGCAGGGGCGGGCGCGGGCGCGGGGCGTGGCCGGGAGCACACCATGCACACCTCGCTCGAAAGTTCCTTTAAGATCGATACCACCTCCAGGTGGTTCATACCGAGAAGCCGGTGGCCGTTCACTTCTATAATTGTTAGTAAGGAATGCATTTAGACGAAACAGTTTGAAATTTGAAAAAAGATATGATCTTAGACAAAATATGTGGTCATTACACAAATGTTTGTCATGGGTGGGAATCGAAACCTTGTCCTCTATTCTGGAGTATTTTTGAAAGTCCAACAAAATCAATGTGTTAACAAGCAGTGTAAACAGAATTCCTGTACGAAGGCCACATTAACTATATGAGAAGGTTTATATTTGGGCATAAAAGTATTGGATGTGAGTGCGAACCCAACAGCTCGTCTCCTGGGCGGTGCACGGCGGCACGGCCCACGGGCCCCTCGGGCAGCACGGAGCGCACGTAGTGATGCGGCCGCACCTCGCGCCCGCCCTCCACGTCCACCGTGCCCTCCAGCGAGATGCCCAGCCCGCCCCCGCCGCGAACCACCACCCCTACCACTATTTCTACATCTTCACCTGTAAAATACACGCCGTATAGACTTAGATTAAAATGACACTAGATATTTCGGATTCAATTACATGTCTCATTGTAATTAAATCAACATTTCATTTATGGTATGTTAACTGGACAATTTACAAACATACATTACTACATACAGTATTAACAACCTCTGTTCTTCCGCTTCTTTGTCTTGAGTTCTGAATATTTGTAGAAATAACGTGCCTAAATTAGCGGCTAGACATACTTTCTTCTTGCTTGTGTTTAACACCTCTGAATCCCATATAAAATCGCATGACAGTAGTCGCGTAGAATAGCGCTAAGACAGACATTTGTTTTCGTTTCAATAAACCCACGATATGACAATGCATATATATTTCAAAACAGTGACCCGCACTGTAAGATTACATACCTAAAATGGCTTGCCACTTTCGTCGTATCGCTTCTTTTTGCTCGTGCGTGCGCGGCATCTCGAAGGCGGGGGGCGCGCGCGGTGCGGGCGGCGGCGGGCTGCGCGGCGGGCTCACCGACGGTAATTCTTCAGTACTGTTGAACAACGCACCACCAACAATAATGAGGGCCGTGTATATAAAACTGTTTTTAAAAGGTATAACTAATGTATAGCGAAAAAAGTGATGAGAGTAAATAGGTTATATATTACGAGTTATGCAAATGCGTCATCTGTATGTCCTGGTCGGGCGCGAGCGCGGGCTCGGGGCGGTGCATGTGCAGGAAGGGGTTGTGTGGCGGCGCAGCGGTCTCGCCCGCCGCGATGGCCTGCTGTAGCTGCTCGAACTTCGGCCCGCGAAGATACCTGAATGTAACATATATATTGTATTTCACATTCAGTCGACGAATATGTTACTGGATTTAACGACGGGTTAATGGATGTAATAATAACATTATTTGTGGTAATGGTAATTAACGTAACATTATATGCCCCGTTATATTTCCCATTATCGTAATAATGAGTACGATAAATAGGGCACAATAGAAAGTTAAATGTACTAATGTCCATATACACTTTTCATATAGACATTACTATCACATAATATGTTGAAGGTGGTTGCCAAATTTCTCTGGAATGTTCAATACAAATGTCATTCCCAACTTGTGCAAAGTTAATTTACATACATAGATTAGAAATGCTATATGGACAATGTCATCAGACTCGCCTCTCAAGTTCCAGGGTGACAACATTGCCACTCTGTTTGAGCGCATCAACGGCTCTTTGGTTAGACTTGCCGGCTAACGAGACTCCATCCACCGCCACTATGCGATCGTTCACTCGTACTTTGCCGCTCAACGCTGCTGCACTGCCCGGAGTTACGGATTTTACAAAGATACCTGATAGCTCTTCCTTTTCGCACACGTAACCTTATGGAAATAAAAAAAAATTGTTATGGTATCATCAATCAACTATGGTTTGTAATCAAATTGTTGAAGTGTTTTTTTTAATGTTTGGTATTTTTTTCTATAAATAGACGCATTGCTTTGAAAACAATTTCAATTACCTGCTATAGTAATGCCAAGTCCGTTCTCATCCTTCTTCAATTGTACTGTGAATCTATCGACTTCTGGTGATTCTGCATCTATATAAAAAATAATTTTATAAAAAAAAATTATAACCAACTATACACAGATTACTTATGAATATGACTACCACAATGTAAGTAATTCAGACAGATAGCACTTGTGATTTCTACCAGCTCGCTCAGTGTGCTCTTGACGTAAAAGACATTAAAAGTTGAAACTTACCAGAATCTGGTGGTGGAGTAATGGATGTATCGAAAACAAATCTCGATGGAGCTGCATTATGTGATAGAGATGTGGGCTGTGTGTGGAACACTTGCTCAAATCCAGCTTCCAGAAGATAACGATCCAATGCTTCCGGACTGGACAGTAACCTATATACCATATTTTACAGTTACATAATAATAATAATAATAATAAAACCTTTTTTATTTCCTATCACCTATAGTAAGTTTAACATTTTTATTTAATATATGATAAAGTAATATAATTTTACATTAATTTGTATTTTATTTGTTATGTTGATTCATTTGGGAACTTTCTTTAGATGGGAACCCCAGTTTGGGTATAGGTCTCCTCCAGCTTGTTCCACTTTTCATTACAGTTACATATGAATTCATAAAGACCTGGGTCAATATTAAATACTTTATCAAATATTACAATTCATTATTATTTGAGGTCACAGCTTGCTGGTTTTGAATACAGATATAGATATATATATATATATATATATATATGTAAATTTAAATTCAATGTATGTAACAACTTAAAATTTAACATAAACACTAATGGATAGATGAATGGTTGGAAATAAAACGTTATTCAGCTTTGATATAGTGGTTTTTGCGATGGGTGCGTACCTGGCGGGCACGACGGGCGCAGCGCTAGCGGTGCTGGCGGCGCGGGCGGCGGGCACGTGGGCGGGCTCCACGGCGCGCGCCACCACCAGCCGAACGCGCGAGCCCGACGCGCGCAGCACGCCAGCCACCTGCTCCGATCCCATTTCCATTAAACTAACCTGTGTATTACAACAATCGTAATGTATTCTGGTTAAGTAATAACCAAATAATACACATAACTATAGGTATGGTATGTTTCCAAATAATTAATTTCTTAATATCTCATTTACTTCTCAGCTTGTTTGAATTGAAAACTTATTGAATATTTAATTCAATTATTACTCAATGTTAAAACTGTACATATAAGAATAAATTTTTAGTTTCACAAAGATTTAAATTACACATTACATTCATTAAGGACAAATATTTGTGTGATGAACACAATTGTTTGTTGTGTGGCTGGGTGTCACCTACATAAGTATTATATAATATGTATTGATGTATATTTGTAAGCTGTCCGGTTACCACAACACAGGCATAAAATTGCCTGATATGGAATCAGATAGCTGTAATTGGAAGTGTCCCCAGTTATTATGATACATAGTAATTGTATTCTGGTTGATTAACTTACATCTCCAATTTGCAGTATATGATCACCAGATTTAAGTCTTCCATCGCGATCCGCTACACCACCCGCCAAAATAGTCTTGACAATAACTCCACTAGTTCTTGCTCCTATTATACCTGGATACAAAAACTTAATAAAATATACCGATGGGAATCATACAAACCTAAACAGAAGTGTTTGAGTTGTAGTGTTATATACATTGTTTCCACATTGTTAAAATTTTTGTATAAAAAACAAATCTTATCAGGATACAGTTAAAGTTGAATATCAAATAACAAGTTAATAATCTTAGTATCAAAATGAGAATAAAGTTAAACCAAAATAATTTACCAAATCCAAGACCAGTGCCATCATTGACTAAATTGATAATTTCAACTTGTGCCCAGTCACTACCGACAATATTTGTTGATGCAGATGCTAAGGAGTCATCTTGTGACATCTCTAGCAGACCTCGACTCTGCAAAAGAAAACTTACTTTATTATTTTCTTAGTGTTATAGTGCAAAATACTACCATGAATGTTGGTGAATTTTGTGTTGACAACTTTTCCAATATTACAAAATATCAACCAACATTATGATGAAGCGTGACAAGTTTGCAAGGACAGAGATATTTAAGACTCAGTACTTTCTGCCTACCCCATGGTGGACCTGGCATGATGTTATGTATGTATGTACAGAATAACACAAGTTCATGTTTTTGTGTCGACACTGAACAAATATATGTAGTCAACAACTTCAATAACAGTTTGATTGACTCACCACCCAGTTAATTGACAACATATTTTAAAACAGCAAGGACCGGCGGCAACCTCACATTGTTGTTGGTAAGGTTTCTTGGCATTTCCATTAATATATTAGTATAAGTAAAATTTAATTTATTCACCTGTTTAGGAGACATGTTGGAATTGACTGAAGCATCGTCAAGACCTATAATGCGCTCATTGTCAGAGCTAGATCCAAATTCGAGGCTATTTGGCGGCGATACTTGTGGCACTCTTTGCTCTTCCTCCCCCTCGTGAACATAGAGGTTTCTCGCTTGCAAAGCTAAATCACCTATAAAAAATTGTTATTATATTAACAATCGTTTTAATTATATTAATGCATAATGCATGAACTTTTGACCTGTTTGAGAGATCTCTTTCTTAGCTCTTACATAATTATGTAACTTGAGTGTAGCCTGTTATTAGATTAAAAATAACTCCTATAATATAGTCATTGACTGTAACAAATGAACAGACAAAAAGAATAAAATACATCATATCATACTGCAACATATTGGCAACTTCGCTGGTGTTACACATATTCAAATGACCACTTGCCATAAAGTAGTGCAATTTAGTAGGTTAAATGTATAAAAACACACTGTATGACTAGAATTGCAAAGTATACTAAAAATATATTATATCAATATCTTTCAATACAGATATAGGGGTCATGTAATTGCATAATAAAAATGACACTCCAAAATTTATCAACAATAAACAGGTTAGTTAACTAATGACAAAATTTATTGGAAATACAATGATAACCCAAACTTACCAGCTGGTGTAATGTCAAAGTCACTAGGTATTATGGAAGGATGATGCGCCACTTGAGTGGCTAGCATAGCTACAGAGTCATGGAGAGTAGCAATGCTCTTCAAAATCGGACTTTCCAGGAGGTTAATAAGCAAGTTCAAATCATCACTTGTTGCAGCCTAAAAGCAAAGGAATATAAAATTATGGTAGTTGCATTAAAGATTAAAGATAACATGTACATCATTTCATGTACATTTATTGTATAAAAAGTACTTTTCCATATAGTGCGACACAAAACACTTAACATACCTTTAATTTAGGATCGTCGCTTTGGTCGACAGCAGCTTTAACACTTTCTAACTGTTGTAATGCATTAGATATATTTACGCCGAGATGCATCCTGTCAATAATATTATACAATACGAAATAATATACGATTTATGTTCAAACATATATTACAATACCAGAAATTACCTACTTAGTTGAAGTTAAAATTGATCTACAAAGTAGTAATTAATATCTGACATAAATGTACGCAAGCTATAAACAATCAGATTTACAATTACACATCATACAACAATATGAACAAGAAATCTAAGAGTCAAATGTCAATGTATAATTTTAAACGTCAATTCCGACAGATAAAAAACAGAAAAAAAGTTGTGTTAATATGTTTACAGAAACGACAATAGTTTTTAGTAGTTTATAAAAGCTTCAGAGACTTAAAACATTTTTTATCTAAATCATAATATAATATCTGGAACAATATAATCATAATAATTTATTATCAGCATCTGTGTTAAATAAAAAAAATTCAGATATTTACATCGAAACTGTTTATATTATTAACTGTTATTGTCTATGTTTCTGTATATATATATATATATATATATATATATGTATAATCGGAATCAGTGTGCCTAGTTTTCTTCGATACTCGTCTCCGAACTCGTAAACTACAATTTGTATGGAATTGAAACAGCGCCTACTAGTGTCATAATGGGAAATTATTTTTTGCAAGTGCCAATGTCAATAGCTCTTGTCAGTGGGGAACATAATCGCACGTGATTGGTTGTTTCAAGAGCTCAAAGTGTACGAAATACAAAATTTGACATACATATGATAAGTAAATACGATAGCAACTCACGCTCGCTTCTCACCGTGAATATATTTGTTGAACTCGCACTCAGCACACAGCATATGAATTTATAGGAACAATGCAGTATGTACGTCGGTTTGCGCTCACGTTACATAACAAGATGCGGTTCGTCGGCCTACGCAACCTTAAAGGTCGACTCGGCACTCAATGGTTTATTTACCTACTCTAAGCAAACTTACTCAAAAGTGACACGTTTATAGAGTTATATCTACTCGTATTTTATCAGAATAAACAGAAACACAGAAGTTCTTTATTACGAAGACTCGAGTATTTACACTCTATACAAACGTGTATAATGTTTCTATATGAAAGTCTAATAATAATATAATATTGTGTTGCATATCAGAATAATTAAGAGAATATCTGTGGCAATACTTTCTAATGCATTGTTTGTGAAACGTTTTTATGTTACGACTCACGAAAAGACCAAAACGTCAAACAAGCCTTGCGAACCTTTCATCGTAAATTATATTTCTTCATGGTAATTTTATTCGTCTAATGAACGGATCTTGTGTATACAGGTCTAATTTTCTGAAGAAATTGCGACTCCCTTTAATGACATACGCGACCCCCTGGGATCGCAAACATCAGGTTGAATAACGATGGTCTAATTAAAGGAAAATACCGAAAGGGAATTCAAACTGATATCATTTTTGTACCATTGAAGTAGTAATATACAACATACAACATGAAGTAGTAATATACAACATAGCCAATATTAATCGCTACATAGCTTTTGGTTATACAGTCACACCTTTTACCTGTAGGGGTAAGTAGAGTCTAAAGATTTTCGCCAGTTACAATTGTATGTTTTATATATATTACCTTAGTTCTATGTAAGTCGAAGCTGAGGAGTTTTTAAATTATCTGAATAATAAAAAGCGGCTGCATATTACAACAAATGAGACAGATGCAGCTCTTGCGTATGACATTACATCTTTATGTAAAGAAAATATCCGGCCAAGTTACGTTACGAGTATGCTTACTGTTATTGTAATCGCTGTTACGACGAATCGTTTCATGATCTATGGTTTACTGGACTACCTCTGTTACCAAGTTGTTAGTTGGTTTTCAATTACATCGATGGTAAAACTTGATTATGAATGATTCACTCATGTAATAAAACATTAATTTGTTTGACTGAGTGATGTAACAACACTTTATATTGGATTCTGCCTTAATATACAAACTGAAGTACTTTCTTCTGAGCCGATATAGTACGTGAACATAGTATCAAAATCAGAATAAAAGGTGTTTCATTTCCATGTACGAGTATATCCATAGAATTTGATGTCGACGACGCATCGACGTTGCGGCTGCGGCTCATGCGGCCGACATTTTGTACTTTGCACTCGCAGATGCATTTAAATCGCTGCAGTGACAAAGGTGCCGAGCGGATGTAGATCGGAGCGGAAGGAAGTATTAGTGTTACATAGCAACAAGAGAATTGCCAGTGTTTGAATGGCATGATGTTGACAACTCTAATTTATCAATATGGGATATTCTGATATTTAAATAAAATTATTTTATTAAAAATTAAGTTAATTACAGACCAGTATTGTGATTGTATATTAAGGCTTACAATACGCATAGTCTACTCATATGTGGACGTACCCTTGTAACGAATGGTGACGCCCATTTAATTAAGATCAAATCTGAAAATACCTACATAAACGCGTTACCATAGAAATACGTAATCGGTAAAGGAAAAAAAACATGTTCAATCTAATGAAAACATAATAACGATTCGTACAATAATGAATAAGTCAATTACATCTTCGATAACAGAATGAAAAATAAACTAACATAAGACAGGGGTTTGGTTAGGCGAATATTTACTGTTTACTTTTCTTAGCACTAGATTTACCATCTTTTTATATACATATATAGCCAGTCAAAATGACCGGTGTATAAGAAAAATGCTAATTGTGACTTCCAGTCTTTATTCACTCTTAAGTTTATAAAATGTATTCTCTACTTATAGCTGCAAAAACCATAACATCATTTCTGAAATCAAATGTTATATGTAGTAGGAATTTCGAATTGAAATCGCACGACCAGTCAAAATGACTGGTTTGGTGAATCTAGTGTTATTTGTTATTTCTAGGACAGTCCTAACCGATACCGAAGCTAACCTCCTCGTCGGTCCCGATCATTTCGCCATACGTGCTTCTCGGTGTATTTCGCAGCTGAACACACGGTCTCTAGTTTAGAGAGGAGCGTGCGTGAGCGGCGCTCCGGGGCCCGGCTTAGCGGGGCGCGGGCGTTTCCGGCCCGCGATGGCGTGGGAACGCACCCACCTACACTCCACAGATTAAATGACTGCCGCTAATTAATTTAAGTTAACAACGCGTAAAAATAGATATCTATGAGCGTACTTGCTACTTGCAAGTGACCCTCGCTGCCAGTGCGGTTTCTATCGAGTAAAACTCGTCTATATAATGCTCCACTCCACCTTCGTTCGACTTTAAGATATATGGCCGTAATAATTAATTAATAATGGAGACGTCTAACGAAGAGAGACAATTAGTTGATTACTTTATCATAAACATGAAGATGAAAGAGATAAAAAATGTTGAAAACTTCAATCAATTCATACTTACATAATACAACGTGGACAAAATTCTTTAAGATTTTTTTTAGATTTATAAGTTAACTGTTATTTTTTCTGGGTTGTAATTTAAATAAACACAACTTGCCTACATAAGAGTTACCCGTATAAGTGTAGTTTTATTGTAAAAAAAACATCTTAATTTGAACGCATCCATAATTCAAGATGTTATCTGATCGCAGGGCTGCTTCACCCCTTTGTCCGGGCACGTCGCAAGATGGTGGACACCTGGCGCGGCAGATGCTCATCCATTCAGCCTGACCCATTAAATTTTATCAATTGCTCGCCAAAGGTAGACGAATTGCTCCATTCATTCACCTTTTTTGTTGCTCGAGGGTTCCTGCAAAATTAGACAGAATTAGTTTTGAATCAAGTTGCCTTAAAGGACGATAAGATATAGAACGAAACACAGATTAAAATACTAAAAATATGAACATAATTATACTCGTATATCTTTTTACAATACAATTTATATAAATCTAAATTACAAAAACCATAACGGCGGTATCGATAAGTCCTTAATTACTAACTTATTAACCAATACACATGTAAATAATAATTTATTACATACATAATAGACTTAAAATTAATGTCTAATTTGTATTGAAATATAATTTAAAAATGTTTGTTTTATAGTAATATTGGCAATAGTGTCGCCATCTTATCGATCTCGGTAATTATCATTAAAATCAACGCGGAAAATATTGAGGCGTAGAAACTCTATAGTAAAGCAGAAACAACAAGACTTCAAGTTATAAGCACGTAAAATGCAGATTATGTCTCGACGTAGATTTACTTCTAAGTGCTTACTTCTATCTACTTGTTTCGTTAATGAAAGCGCTGTTCTAAGGTGGGGGGCGTTCACTGCTTGTAACGGACCTTACATAATTATTGGTAAACCTCACCTTACTCAACCATGCCAAGCCGTACAAGGAAATTTGAATTCTATGGCACTAAGAACACCGCTGAAAATAGATTGTGAATTTCAACTGAGTTATGATGTTCTTGACATGCCGGCCGGTCTGCTGAGCTGAATGAAACAGCTGTCTGTAGTTGTATCGACCCACACTTAAAATAAGCATGTTTTTTCGAAACATTATAAGTTATTTCAATAGATATCTTGCCAATTTTGCAGGTTGTTCCATTAAGTTTTTTTAATGCATTATTAATTGGATAATTTCCATGCCTTGTATAGGTTCGGTTTGTTTAAGAAACCGCTGTTACTTAACGGAAAATAATTTTTATATGGAACAGCTTCCTACCCAATGTCTCAATCACTCACTACAACTTTCAATGAATTTAACTTTTGTTAGTATAATATTATATTAGATTAATAGCAATTAAGTACAATAACATGAGTGTGATGTTTTACACCTTTAAAATACTTGCACAATTTTACACAGAACATTTAATTTCATTATTTGAATACAGTTTTCACGATTCAAAGTTATGCGTATGGAAACACGAAAAACTTAGTTTTTTTAATAGGATAGTAGCTTACTTAACGACTAAATTAAGCAATGTTCTCTTAACAAATATTAATTATGCGGCTATTTAATATGTTATTCAACGTTGCACATAAAACGCGGTGCAATTGTAGGAAGTGAACTGGGAATAAAAAAGACTGGCCGTGTTTACGTGCGTTTTCCCAGGCTCGAGCGCATAACGTAGGTATTTACTGGCCACGATTCCACCACAGAATATATGGAGAACTAGATCGTGAACCGGCTTCAATGTTAATGCCACTACGAATACCAAATACGACAGGTAGCCGCGTTCATTATTAATTCTTGCAACATTTGCAAGCAGACATTACGAAGCTGATTGCATCTTTTCAGAGCATTAATTTATCGCATCGCAATACATTGGACAGATCAATTTATTAATTAATAGAAGTAATATAGTTTCAACGACTTTTCATCGGCTCGATTTTCCAAAATTTACACGTACCTATTATTTTCAGAAACAAAAATTGCATATGTTGTTACTTCGGAATCATTATTTCCTTATTTTATTAAATTACTCCAATTGCATGTGAAATAATTAAAATATTTCATTATCACCTACCAAATGCTAACGATTCGTCCACACAAAAATTGAACTGTTAAGAAGGAAACTGATAAAAGAAAGTATACGATCCGATACCATGAACGATCAACGACTAGCAATAAGGATATCCGATTAGCAACATGGAATGTACGCAGTCATTATAGAGGTGGAGTCATGCAAAAACTGCTTATAACGAATTAAATCGCACTCAACTAATTACATCGAACTATTATTTCAATTTATTGTTGTTGTAATTTATATAACGTAACTTATCTAATGTCTGGGTTTTCTCTCTTGCTAGTAAAAAAAGCTTTCATCCCTTTCTTAGCACACTTCATTTATTGTTATAAATAGTACACGAATGCACGCACAAAGGATTAGCACTCGTAATTTTATCATATTTCTAAATGTCTTAAAAAAAAATGTATACCGATATGCTCATTGAAGCTAGAAACGCGGGTATCTAAGTAACCCAGTTGCTACAAAAGTCGCTATCGAGCTATAAAAGGAGGTATCGAGCACATGCCTTCGCCGAATCCGGCTTCGAAATTCTCCCACGGTCGCGTCAATGAAGGAGCGCGCGGCCGCCGTTCAAGAGGGAAAATAAAGGGGCTCACTTCCCCCGCCGGCGTATGGCGTTACTTCCGCTCGCACCGGATACGAATGTTCCCCGTTTGCGTCAATTATTATTTCCTACTTAGTGCTTCCTCTCGGGGCGGCTGCAATTAAAGCTCAGTGCAAGACGATTACGTATAAAAAGTAATATGAGTTTGGTTTCTATCGTTAATATGTACATTGTACACGTTACAACCCAGTGCGGATTGTGCCTGCAGAGTGACTAAGTGACTGATTTATGTTTACTAGCTTTTTAGTTCGTTAGTACCAATGTGTGAGTCTAATCTTGCTACTCTTGTACCAGTTAATTAACCTGAAACGATTGAGTTGAGATTTTGCATACGAGTTTGGTTTCGATGGCAATGCCAATGCAAGAGTACGTAAAATAAAATGACACCATTCAAAATTGTAGAGTAAACTTGATTTAAAAAATGTTTTTTAACCATTAATTTATTTAAATTCATCTTTTTAATTCAATGTTTTCAGACGAGATATTATATTGTGAATATTTATAAAAATCAAACGCATAAGGTAATCAACTATTTTGTTTTTAATATAA
>DWUN01000255.1:0-26015 GCA_018249975.1 Passova gellias
GCTAATAGAAGCCTGTATCTGTACGTAACTTAATTTTAACTTATTTCCTAATGAGTCAGTGTTCCATTAAGCATGCGACATGATAATTCTGTGCACACACTAACCGCCTGGAAACATTACTGTTTAGAACCTCCGTTTTTCTGTCATAACATTTTAAGTACAGGTTACCTTAAGTTTCTAATTAGGTGATACTTACGATCATCAACATCATTGTTTAACCCATCAGTACCTACTGCTGGTCATAGCCTCTCCCAAAAATCACCATAACTCATGGTCTTGTGCTTCTGGATACCCCGGTTCCCTCAACCCTGGACAGATCGTCTGTCCAATTATCAGTAGGCCGGTCTATTCTATGTTGTCCAGTAAGCATGGTCGCCCTTCGAGAACCGTTTATTCCCTGCAATATTTAGTTCTCGGGACATATGGTTGCATTGAGACTGTAGAGCGCTAAAACTTACGGTAAATTATTAATATTTTTCCAGTTAGGCCGACCGTTGATCGTCTGCAGCGTCGTGGCACCGGTACTGTTGCTCTTTCCAGCTGTCTCTGTGTTTCCTAAATGTGTTTAGTGGACGTGTCATCAAAATACATTCCTGGCGCGTCCAATTGACGACACAAACAATTTACTGTGTACATTGTAATGAAGTTACAGCACTACGCTTTATTCGTGTACAGCATTTGAATGGACGTAAGTTTATTTATTTTAAAGCAATATCTGGTGTAATGGGTTTGATCGCGGAACTTGACAGGGAACTGCTTCCGAAGTTCTCAGTCTTTTTTATACTCGGATATGAAGATTAAAAATTCGCTAATCAAAGAAAGGTTAGGCCCATTTTGTAATCTGCAACTTTGTTCAGAGGTGCCGATACTTGGTTCATAGTATCCTAATGCAAATTGTTTGAACTGTAGGTATTATATTGTAACAGTATTTACATATGGACCAATTAATCTCTTGTACATTATACGTTAAGTTTTGTTATAAATATGTAATGTTAGCAGTGAGTAAATATATTAATAGGACTGACTTGTTGTTTCAATAGTGTTCTGTATCTATTAGTTATAGCTTCTGTAATATAGTAGCTTTTACTTATATGTATTATGCATTTTCAAATATTTCTTATGTAATATGAAGTAATTGTCAATTTTATTTTAACTGACAATTTTATAAAATTCCAAATTACGCGTAATATGTACAAACACCTATTTCAAACTGTTTGGTGCTCATCAGGATGTATGTACGATAATAAGTTTGGTATATAATGAGTATGCTTTGCTAGTGATAAGGAAACAAGAAAAATAATTTGTCACATAAGTTTATTCCCAATCTTTGGACCCTATAATGCATTATAACTAATAATGACATAATACAACATTGCCATAAATTAAAAGATATCGAAATTAGGACTTCATAGTGATTCGCCCAATATTTTACTACGTCTTCTTCATAAAACCAATGTATTAGAACTATAATTACAAACGTGTAAGTATTAAGATTGCAAACTCGTTTTACAAGAGGACGCATCCAAAGCGGTAAATCTACAAAGCATATTAAAAGCTCAAATTTCATTTAATAATTATATCTAATCTTGTTATCCGCTAAACACCTATATAATTTACTAAAATTAACGTTTAACATTACAATAATATTATTATAAATATTAAACAGGGTCTTATTGTATCTTATAAAACAGTAAAAGAAACCCAAAATGTTTAAAGATTGTCTGAATATTGCAAAAGTTCGTGTAATTTTAAATTGAATAGTCTATTGAGGGTTTTATTTGGAGTCTCGTGCGAATATTCAATACTCAATATTCGAGGGATATCGGATGAATAAAAACTTCGATTGAGGATGAGCTCAAATTTATTTGAATTAACAATGACGTCTCCAATACCACAATACTCCATGAAGTAAGAAAAGAAAAATTTATGAACATCTATAAAAGGTGTAATAATGATAATTAAGCTAAATTTATCACTATTTTTACAATGTCATTATGTTTTTTTTTTCTTAAACCACAATAACACTTTACCATTGCTCTAAAAGCTTTAAATAATCCAAGTCACACAAATCTAACAATTAATTACTATCTATATAGTTTGTATGGTTTACTTTGCTCGATATACAAATAAGTTCGGCAACGTTCTAACACTTTCGTTGCCGAAATTTAAAACGAAACCATTAATACTGAAATCCGAAGCGAAGAGCTAAAAATATTTTGGTAATTAAGCCATATCATCCATTAGCCTAGGAAATAACTATGAAAATAATGTTTAAACGACCTATTGCGACGTGTTAAAGAAAATAGCGCAACACTACTCGGCCTCGTCGTATGCGTGACGACCACACTGCGAAGAACACAATCTAATCCACAATATTCACATTCTCCACGTACGAAAACAACGCTTACTAGGTATTTGATACTCCGAAAGATTATTTTTTTTTTCTTTATGCTATTCATATGTATTTCTTAGAATTAGTATTTAACTAAATTTATTAAGGGGCACAGAATTGATATGTTTCCGATGCACGGTGTTTGTGTGATACCGCTTCACTTAACCTAACTTGCAAGGCGATGCTACACCCCTACCCTACCCTATCACATGCGGGCCAATGTCACGCGTGTCCAGAGTCCGCGGGTCACGATGTTTCCAATGCATACGACGCATTCGCTTTTCACAGTAAACGTTAACAAAATAGTAGTTGCGCATCAGTTTCGCACGCTGCTCTCTTACAATAACAAAAAAGAAATCCGCAGCTAACAAAAGACGCATTGTTATGCAAGCGAAGAATAAGCAAAGACGGAGCTATTATCAGATCCGCCGAGTCCGCCGCTGCGACCGGCCGGCTGTACGGCTGGTGAATAATATCTCGATAGTTTGTACACAACTAAAAGCTTTCCGGTCGCGAGAACCGCCACGGAGGCGGATATCAACAAAACGCTCGCATTGTACATAGTCCGCAACGCGAAAACCGAACGCAGGCATACTGAAAACAGCTCCGTCGCCGTGCTACATACAGTTCCCTACTAACCCAACCTGGAAAACACCTCAGCGTGACATGTAGCCGATTGCATTAAGTAGTAGACGAGGATACAGAATAAACGTCTCTATGAAACCGCTCTTTACTTCTAATTACACATTAATATTACACGATGATATGTATCGAGTAGTCCCGCAAAAGGTGCCGTAGCCGTGTTCGCAGCCACTGGACGTCTCTTACTCGCTATCTACGGTTGTTGGACGGAATCATGGCGGCGTCGGCCCCCCCTCCGCCGCCCGCACCCGTCACCCGCGCGCCATTCGCGACACGACGGCGTCTCGTTGAATGGTGCGCGAGATCGGCGGAGATAAAAACGCTCGCACATATGATGGCTTCGCACGAAAGGCGTACAAAATTTGTCCAAACCGTCGCAAGTCTTCGATATTCATCTCCATATACTTAGGGTTAGGTGTAAATTAACCGAACGTCACGTCATCGTAATATCGTTCACAGAAGCCATCATATAACGCGAGGTGCTACAACAGAAAAGAAACAATACACTTTTCGTTGTATCAGAATATCGGCGAAAGGTAGCCGCACGCCGAAGGTATGGGAGATCGCTACTATACTATTACACAATACTTACGTACAAATTAGCATATTATATATCGAATTAAATAAGTAAACATTGACTTAGCTTAATTATTATAAGTGACAGTGAATTATGAATAAAAAGGCAATCGGTTAGATGTACCTTTAGTATTGAAAATTCTGGTTTAAATAAATTTCACTTTAACAACAGATTAGATAATAAATAGAGATTGAACGACGATATGATGTTACAATATTATTAATTATGATCTAAATAACAGGTCTCATTCTCATGTTGGGGACATTATTTGGGCTGTAACATCCGCTCGCTGTTTGAGTAGTTATACTCGTAATGTAGAGGAACATTCAGCGCGTACGACAGTGGAAAGCGCACGATTCGGATAAAACCCGCATGCACATCGGCACAAGTATTGGACCCAACACGCCGAACTGACAATCCTATCGACCCTGATACTCGACGAACATAGACGTACGGCATTAACAAACTCCGAACGAGCGAGAGCCCGCGCCTCTCGACGGCCGTCGGTAACGCGCGCCCTACGAAATACAAGTTTGGTACGCACTGAGGTTAATATTTATAATTATGTATATTGTTTATCTTTGGTCTATACGCCATGACGCTCTGTATATATAATTATATATTGTGAAAGTTACAGTTACTATAAACAACGTATAAAATTTTGCTAAGTCAAAAATTGACGATATTTCTATTATTATACATATTATATATTGACTACGACATTTTCATAAGAATTCACATGCGGAACGTCCGCCCCGACGCGACCTCGGCCGCGCGCCTGTCGCCGGCCTTCCGTCGCGTCGAGGTATCACTGTTCCGAATATCCAAACCTTATCATTATAGCCTAAGCAGGGATTTTTTTTATTTTTTTTTTGTATAATTTTTACATGTTTACATCAGCAGAATACGTCACTAGATACCTATTATATAAACATTAAGATTTTATTTTTGGTTTATTGCTATCTCGCATTGAAGTGTACTTCTAGTGTCACCTGCTTCACACCGAACATGAGGTAACCGAGTGTCCATTCCGTATGCGATAGTCAACTAGCTAAAAATAAAAAATATATTAATTTTCCATTTGAATTAGCCTAACACATCAGTAAATTTAACATCGTTACATTTCATTATTATGTATGAATAATAACTTTGATTAAACAGTAATGAATGTAACTATACTGAACGTCTACAATAAATACCCTTATCTACTTTATAATATTCGCCTAACGGTTACACAATAAAAGTAACTACTAAGTTTTAAATTAGATTATTACCAAAAAGCTCGTCAAAGCATGCAAATAGAATAAATCGTTTTCACTATCCAGCGTTGGCGCGCGTGACGCCCATTGATTAACACTAATTAATATAAGATTACGATATTATCATTTATTTAACTCTCATAAGGCCAAGGCTAAATTCTCGCAACAACACTGAACCGATCTCGATCGTATCGCATCGTATACAAATAGTAACGTCTAAAGGAACCCACAATTATAATAGTAAAGATATAATTTTCTAAGAAGTCGTTTCGAATAAAGAATCACAAAGAGTTGGAAAAAACATTTTTCCGCAAGGCACAAGAGAGATGAGCGCGTCGGTGGTAGTGGAGAGAGCTTCGAGGGGTCGGGGTTCGAGTACGGCGAGGGGATACGATGCGAGCCATGCGGAGCCGGTGCGGCAATGCGGCCATGCGGCCAGTGCGGCCCGTGCGGCCGGCCGGGGAGCGTGCGCGCGACCTCGCGTCGCTACTTCGCAGTTCATCACTATTGCAATAATACCATTTATGGACATAAACGGTCATACGACCGACACTAGAGTGCCAGTGCTTTAACGAGTGATTTGAACATTATAAACATCATTAAGAAAGCATTAGGTAAATATAATTTGAAATAGTTATGAAATTCATTTAAATACGCTAACATTATCGAGACTAAAACGAAATTATCGTAATAGATTCATACAACTTCATTTAAAATCATTCAACTTGAAATAGTATATAACAAAACGTAATCTTTCTATGAAGGGCACCTTTGGTTTTTAGCTTATTCGAATGAGATATTATATCCTAGAGTGTTTAATTTCTGGTATTACACTATACTTCAATAACAGATCCTCTCAGTTGTAAACATCGGCCTCGTAAAAAGAAATATACAAAACAATTTCTCGTACAATAAGTTAGTTGTAAATAAATCTTATAATACACGATAAAATGATATTAAATAAACAGATTACATTTAGAGGAAAATAATTATGTCGATTAATATTCTCATCGCGAACGAGAAACAATAAAACTGGAATGTTAATAATAATACAAATAATTCTTTACGCTACATTTGGTATCAACAAAACACACCACACCCTTGACGCTTTTGAAATACAAAACAAAAATGAAGAGGAGATGAGAGCGTCCACCGATGGACATTATATACAAGCAAACGTTGTAGTAAGTCTTGATCCTTAGCCGTTCAGGTGACACATTGGGCAGCAGACAAACGTTGCTCCATCTCCCGGTGGTATGAATCCGATGCGAGGATCAAGATTGCGCGTCCCTCAGTTAGCTGGTCGTCAAGTGCCGAGAGTTACGAACGAGTTAATGCTGTTCGTTCTCTTCTCCGCCTTTGGCTCCCTGGCAATAGAAAGAACTCGTGAGTCATCGAATCTTAAGTCGTGAGCGGACGTTTAGTAACTATTGTGCGCGGTGCAAGGTGAGAGATTAGTATTTTCACCGATCACTCTGGAAACCATATAACGTTAAACCATCATATCTGGACAAATTTAAAATTTTAAACTATGGAATCCAAAGTTTTAGTGTTCCGATATTTGATATTGCACAGACCCCGAGTCTGATACGCTTTAAATTTCTTTAATGTTGAAAACTTTACACGTCATCGTATACAAATGGCCGGCGCCGGTGTTCATTACGTCTCGGACTCGCGAGCTCTTCGAAGAGTTTGTAGTTTGTTAGGGATCAGTTAAAGACTCGACGTCTGCGCTCATATCACCGAATTTAAGAGTGCGCGTGCATACTTCATGTGCGAGAATCCAGCCGTTGTGTGCCAACTTATGCCTGGCGTATTCGAGATGGATGGCCCCTTCCGAGCTGAGTAGCAGCGCGCCTTGCAGGCGGCGCAGGGCGCCGGCGGCGTCGCTCGCTGTAAGGAAGTCGACGAACGCCACGGGGCCGCCCCCGCCTCCCCCGCCGCCGCCCGCGCCGCCACCGCCGCCGCCCGTCATCAGCCGCAGACGCGAGAATCCCGGGCAACTGTCACCATCACACTCACACTGCCCGCACTCGTACCCGAGTTCCCTCGTGTGTTCATGTTCTGTCTGTCTTTTGTTCGGATATTGTACCGCTCAATTTGACCGAATTTCTATATACGTATCTCCATTTTATGAATTTCCAACTGTTCACCGCCATGTATAGACACGGCCGGGCCTTAACATATTTGTTGGTGCAACTTATGTTTAATATCATTATTGTAATTATGTGATGTTTTGTGCGATTATCATACGACTATGTGTAGCAAGTGTAGAGATAATATAAATGACTCGAATGTCATGCTTGAAGTGGTACGGGTGCAGGCATCGTCGATCTCACACAAACGACAAAATCAAGATATTTTACGAATTGTTGTAGACTGATGCCATTTCTGTGATTCGTCATTGGTGTGAGATATTTTGGCCACATCAGAAAATAAATTAATATTCAGCAATGACGACAATGATAGTCGGTGCCACATGCACTGTGAACAATATACGGTCACATTTCAGTAAGTTTAAAATATATTAATAATGTGGTAGATGTAAGTATACGAGTAGTTACATACTCGGTTACCATGCATATTTCGAATATTGTTTCGACTGGAAATATATTACTACACCATCAACTGAATATTAGAATGATATTGTTATTTATTAAAACGAAGACCTGGTACGTTGAGACCAGTTACTTTATTAAAGGAAAACATGATAGTAAATATTAATAAATTTTAATAAAATATATGTATTTTTATCTAATAAAGATTAAGATGGCTTAGTTCATTTACACGATATTAAAATTAAGAAAATTTCCAGTCGAGACTAGTTTTAAATAATACGCTATTGTTGGGCCATACCTGCTGAATATTTCCTTCAGCTCATGTTCAGAAACGAACTGTCCGAGATTGGCCACGAAAAGTGTGGAGCACGGCGGGGCAGGGTGACCTGGGTGGCCCGGGTGCGCGGGATGTCCCGGGTGCGTGGGGTGTCCCGGGTGCGCTGGGTGGCCCGGGTGCGCGGGGTGGCCGGGGTGCGCGGGAGGCGCCGGCGCGTGCGGTTGCACGCCGGCACCCGGCGACCCCAGCGCCGGCGCGGGTAACACGCAAGCGCCCAGCGTCAGAGGGGTCTATGTCATACAATTATATTTTAAATTAACGTTTCGGACATAAAGTCGCCATGACGCTAGACCGTAGATCGTAGCCGTGATTAAATGACACTGCAACGAACTGACGGATCTGATAAAAGTTCATGGGAAAAATTATGGATGAAATGGCTGCGTTATAAAGTTTATTGTATGTCGGATCAGCCGCTGTTCTACTATCATGGACAAATGGTACAAATATTTTAGACGAGTTTGCTTTAATGTCCGTTACTCTTTTTAGGCATTCTTAAACAGGTTCAAATTTGAAGTCGTCTTTAAAAGTAGGTTTTTTTTACGCTGCAGTTTGGAGTCGACCTACTCTAAATGAGGCGATATGAGGTATTCCTACATTGAAGCGAATGTACTTACGTGGTGTGGCCTATCGGCGGCAGCTAGTCAGAGGTAAGAACGAACTGGCGCCATCTGGGGGTGGATGGCGGGGTGCACCAGTCCGTGCGACAGCGCCGGCAGCTCGCCGCCGTACGCCAGAGGATGGTGCCACAGCTCCGCGCCGCCCCCGGGGAAGAACGGGCTCGCTAAGTCTGTGTTAGTAGTCATACAGTAAATACTCGTGTAAGTGTTCAACACTATACGACATTATCTAAGCCTTGTATTAACGAATGGACTAGAAAAGTATAACAATAAATATATATGTTAGCTTGACTGCAGCCCATAAAACGATTTCAGACTGTAATTACAGATATAGATACAACATTTTTCGAAATTCTTCGTAAACAATAGACGTTGAGATTCATAAGGATTAGGATATCTTATAATGAAGGAAAGACAATTGTGTCCCATGGAAGACATTAATTTCTCTATAAACATGTTGATTACAATAATTTGTCATATTATAGTAATAATAAAAAATTATATTCGTTGAAATGAAATCGATTGGTAATTTAAACATTTTCAAGTCCATTCTCGGTACGAATTGTAGCTGCTAGACATTTCCGTAAACGTAAAATCATTGTGGAATTAGAATGCTTACTGACGTAGAAGTTTATATACAGTGTGCTCGAGACATGTTTTCATGTTTTCCGATATACGAAAATGTTCAAGTTTGATCAATTAATAATTATTATTACACGGCAAATACGCGCCGTGTTCACAATGCGGATAATAATTTAACGAAAGCTCGTTATATTTTAATAAGGATATAAGTATAATCACATTATCATGTTGGCATGAAAACATGTAGCAATAGTTTAGATCAGAGTAGTTTGCAAAGACCCCGACAGTTGAACAGTTGGCAGGTAGTTTAGCTTCACGGAGCTAGGCTTGCGTGTTAAGTGTAAGCGATTACAGATACTTGCCCAAATTTGCGTTCGCTCGATACATCAATACATAAATGATATCTTAATAAATCATAAATAAACGTTTTAAGGTGTCTATGATTCAAGGATCATTCGTTTCAAGTTGATCACCGCAAGAATATCGTGAAAGCTTTGTTTGTCTTTATGCGAATATAAATAGAAAACTAGTAGTCCACCTGATGGTAAGTGGCCATTGCAGCCCATCTGCAGCCAATCTGAAATGAAACAGAAGTTCCATCTTAGGTTGGTCACAAACGCGGTGCCACTCACTCCGTAAGGACTGAGAAGGTTTACTTAAAATTATAGTTTCGTTTTTTTTGTGTCTCTTACATATCACTCGTATATAACTTAGGTTGTGTGTTCAATATCCAAGGTAAGGCAATGTATTATTCAAGAATACATTAGTCAGGTACACAAATGAGTTCGGGGGGTTTGTGGAAGCATTCGAGCGAGCGCCGGGCGGTGTGTGCGGTCGGCTGTACTTACGTCCAGTGAGTGGGTGCATCAATGCGGGGTGTGCGGCTGGCGCGGCGGTGGCAACTGCCGGCTTCGGCTTGCTGACCTTCGTGTTGCTTTTAGCGAACTCCAGCCGAATCGTTTGCGGCATGTCGGGGTCGAACCGGACGCCCTGCTGTGAACAGCCGCGAGCGGTGCGGCGCTCCGATATAATGACGATGGAAGTCGTGTGCCTTGCGACCCTAGTGGACCTCGTCTCGTTCCACGTCCACTAAGAGACGCATCGGGCACTCGCACGGTTAGAGATGGGCGTGACTATCGTATATAGTTTTATTTCGGGCACTGTTTTCTTTGAATTGTCGAAGTTCGAAATTCGAAATGTCAAGGAGCGAATTCTTTGTAGTCGAGATTCGAAAATGTCCATTAAAGACCGAGAACTTGCAACTGACACGAATGGAAATGGATTTTCGATTGTTTCCATTTGTACTGTTCGAAGTTTGCGCCTGCGCCTGCTATGGTGACTGAACACAGTGCTCGGGGTGTGACATCAAAACCTGTCAAACAGTGACATGCAGTTGCGTATTTACACCGTAACATATCGATCACACTGCGATGTCGGACGGTTCGGTTGTCTCGACTTGATGACTGGACGACGTCTATTTGATATGTGCATGGGTTTAGCATAACTTACGATGCGGTTACTCGAGTCAGGAAAATGTTATATCAAGACTACGATGAGAATATTAACTATTGTGCTTTATTGGCTGTGTTGAGGCATGTGATGAGAAGAGGTTTAGTAACACCGTGCGTTGTACTTGTTTTAGTATTTACAAATAGCTTATTCAGTTTTGCGTACAGATCGTAGATATACATTGTTGAGCTCTGTTACATATCATTGTGTTCTGAAGCGATTCGTTTTGATAATAAGGCGATACTTGTGTGTTCTGTAGTGAGATATTATGTCTATGTGAGTGATTTCCTTCATTTGTTAGGTATTGTGTTGTTTTTTGTAATATCCTCTCCGTACGTAAAGTTTATTACCCTTAACATTTTTTATTGCGTACTGTGTCTGCAATACATAAAATATTTATAAAGTATATTTAGAGAGAAATTTGCGTATACAAATTTTTCATGAATATATTATTTTATAAATAGTTTCAATTTTTTTTTAATACGTTGTGAAAATTGGTTAGTATTTAAGCGTTATTAAGACGGAGTACCAACCTGAAGATCCTGCTTAGCTGCCTCAGCCCCGGCGCGAGTGTGAAAGGTGACAAAGCCCACCGGCTGTAAATGAAGGTTTCCATTATAATATAATATTGCAAATACTTAAAAATTTTGAAAATATTGAAACTGTAATGTATAGACAATAATTAGATTTGGATAATATAATTTCCACGTAGGTAGCTTGAACTACGTTAAATATTCACCAACCATTTATTTAATCGCTGTAGTGTGAAACATATGCGATTTCAAATAGAATATTACACAACAAGAAAGAGTAAGATTTTGTATAAAAGAATTCATTTTGTGAAGTACCCTCAAATTAACAAAAAAAAAAACAGGTTTAAAAATGACTCACCGATGCAGTTTTTCCATTCTTGCTGGTAACTTTTAACAGCGAGCCTTCGTAACCCTGGTACAAAAATAACATGCAAATTAAATGCCATAGAAAAAAAATCGTTAAGCATCCCGTAAACAGACTCGTGTTGTTGGCGCCGGTAATGTACTCGTATGTGTCATTATGACAGCCAATTTCATTTTGGAAAAAGGGGGTGGTCGATCTAAAAATGGTGTACGATGGTACCGGGCACGATGATTACACGCGATACACTAAACCGACTCCCTCTGATTTAACTTTGGCCACCTTGATACCGTCCGTGCCAGCCGTGCCAGCCGTGCCAGCCGTGCCAGCTCAGAATCGAGTGTAATCCCCCTTTATCGTTCGACAGAATCGATTCAATCCGAATATTACGTATGACATTTGATATTTACGACGCAGTAATCCAAGTCGAGATCTCTCCTACATCGCGTGACTCGCGAAGGCGCTTTGTGGATTACTATCTTGTGCGATGAAATGTATTTCGATTTCAAAGAATTCAGTCGAATGAAATATTGAGGGGCATGTGCAGTCTACGTAAATCTTTTAAAAACATTTTCATCACTTCAACTTTATTTCTTTTATAACAAAGGTCGAATTAATATTGTTCAAAATAGATTGCAAATACATTGCAATGTGCAGGGATTGAAATTTGAAAGTTACCTCGTATGCTCGAAACAGTAGATAGAGTTCTCGAGGCTTGGCATCCATTGGTAATCCGCTTACGAACAATGTCCGCACCTACAACAAAAATAGAGCTAGATTAATTACAATACCAAGTAAAATAAATTTATTTTACAATCATTTAGAATTTAATAAACACGCTGCAAAACAATACATAGTAAGTACAAACATTGTAAAACGTTCGCATAAGTTTCGCCAAACAATTTATATCTCTATTATTGTTTCGTACGTCGGTTTCCCTTTATTTTTCCATAGTTTAACAAAGCATCGACATTTATCAGAAATGAACACAAAGGAGCGTGGGATCTTTCGCTGCCGCTTTCGCCCGATTCCTTGGCCGCTTTTGTAAACGTTTCATCGCATTAATTTGGTGGGTCCATTTAATGAAATAAAACAGAGCTCGTAATGGCGGCGCGATTTGGCGCGTGCGGGAAATGGAGATTAATTGCTGGTAACACCGGCCGCCGCCAACGTCGGCGCCATCTTGTTGTGCACTTTATTTATGCGTCTGAGTTTCACTTTTACGAGAATTTCTATTGCTTCCCAAGGAAAGACCGGATCACTACGGACGACGCTACGAAATATCCTTTTGTTTATTTCAGTGTTGCAGTCATACAATTTATTGTAATAACCGGTAAGATGGAAAAATTGGAGTTAGAGATCGTTGAACTTGAATTGATACAAACATTTTTATAGGGTTTTATAGTACAAGTTGAGATACATATTTTTATGATCGCTTGTTGTTTACAAAACTAAGTTTATGGGTTCATATGATATTGAAGTGCTTACTTTTCAGTATTCTACACATTTTCTCGAAAGTGGCAGGTATTTCTCAGTGTCGGCGTTCTTATCGACATTACGGCACTTGAGGCGGCGGTCATCGCATATATCGTGCGGCTCGCTCCGGCCGGCCCCCGACCTTTATGTCGGCTATTTTCCGCGCGGACGCACAGGAATCTCCCGTATCGGAGCTACGTGATACTTTTACTTCGTCAATTTTAAATATCAGTGTACGTCTGCAAGCCCGCTAACCGTATAAATATGTAATTTATCGAAAGCAATACGAAACGAATATATTATGTTAAATGTTATAACAATTATTATCAATATATCACTTATAAGCGAACAATTAATTATGTGAAGTGCAAAATATCGATTTATAATTCGTTTTTAGTCCATAGTTGTACTTCATTTTGTGTGTGATGCTCAGTACATTGAACTAACTAAATCTAGAAGATGTAGCGACGTAAGTCTAAATACGCTTATTCATTACAGTTCCTGTTTAACGGCGGAATTCACATACAAATGTTATAATAAAAAATTGGAATTTTAAAAGAAGTTGAATAGAAAATTCTACTGATGTAATGTAAATTTCATTTTTATACCATGCACTAAAATACACAGAGTAGAAAGACTTGCGCCCATATAGCAGAAAAGAGGCCAATATAACCGCTAACATGAACGAAAGAGGTTTGCCATTTTCCAACCGAATGCTTCCTTTTGGCTATGAACAATATTTTATTACGTTGGAAAATAAATACTGTTTACCTAGTGGATTGCATAATAATGAGTGAGTTATAATGGACGTTGTCAGCTTAAAACAACATTTGTGTAACTTTTGGTTTCGTATTGGCAGTTCTTGAATAGTATTCTTAATTAAGATTTAATTAAAGTTAATTATAACCGCCTAAATTAAAAATTAAGTACGTCAATTATAATGTTTCTATTTACTGTAAGTTTAGGTTGCATTAACCGATTGCAAGAACCGGTATACAGATTTTTTTTTGTACCGGAAGACACACAACATATAATGCAAGTCACACACTAGTGCCAATATCGCATTCCACCCCACCGGAACCTGTGCCCGGTCAGTTCGAAAACCCGGCCTCATGTCGATCATTTCACACTCGATCGCTCGCGTTCATAAGAAAAAAGAAAAGAGTAAGAATATAACATGAGATTCCATACTCTACTTATCAGCCTGCTTTTACAAATACCGTATGACGAAGTATAGAATTAATTTTAATTCTGTTTAACAGCAACACCGGGATCTTTCATAAAAAAATTGTAAGTAAAAGATAATACATATTATGATATAAGTATTTCTTGAAAATTATAATTGGGACTTTTCAAACCTAGATTGAATAGGTAAGTACGGTAGAGGTATATAATAGGTAGAATCTACTACGCAAGCTTGCTACATTAGGGGACACGTCATCGCTTTCCATGATACGAGACAATACTTGCTAGCCGATATGCAATAAGAAATAGATGAAAAATTTATAACAAAGATACGATAACGATAAGGATAATTAAAAGAAAAACAAAATTTAACATTAGAGATTATGGATTTCGGGTAGCATGTTAGTAGGTAATTTTGAGTTCGTTTAACCTCATTGGAAGCGTTAGGGTGTTCTGTACGGCTTAAGTCAAATTAGAAGAGCGGCTGTGAATAAAAGTGTTTAAAGTATTTTGTGTAGTAACATTGTAAAGTTGTAACGCAGAATTTTTTTCAGTGACACGGAATGCAGCAGTAAATAGGAGTGTGCTCCGGGCCGTTTCCAATTGTGAAGTAAGGTGAGACACGTGTTTCTAAGAGCATATAGCGAGGTCGGAAGTAATGTTCAAGATACGTACGTACACGTCAAATGCTGGTGCCCGTTCCATATTTCACCCTAACGGATCTTGTGTCCGGTCAGTTTGAAAATGCCCCTCGATGTCGACATTTTACACTCAGTTGCGCTCGAATTCCCCCACTCCTCTATTGAGTTACGTTTCATACTCGCACTCATGAGTGAGGGAGAATTTTGTTAGAGAAACTTTAAGACTTTCGCGCCGTTTTGTAACTTGAAATCATTGTTCGGCGAATTCACTTAATGTATATTAAGCCTTTATGAACTAAGAAACATATCTCGTACTTCGTCGATTCTATGAATTTCAAAACAATACGGAACTGCTAGATGCTTTTCTGCATTTTATATAGCACCTTATCCTTCAACCAAAAGCAGCAAATATCCTAATCCATTTGCATGGCAACGATCAGTTCGCCGTGCCTTACCATTGACACAAGGAGTGTCATGTTTTCCCATGCTCTTAATTATTATTAGAACGGATAGGGCATATTAGTGATTATCAGTAATCTGGGTTCACAGGGACACCAATTAATCAGTCGCAGATGGCTAGCGCGCTGCACACCTTTCCGGAAAAATCGTTAGATGCTAATTACTCACTAAAAGCCTCATTAAATCCTAATTGGATATATAAGGGACATTTTTGCTCACTTTTGTGCTTAGGCGTTAAGTTTTCTAAATGTTCCTTTACGTTTATTGACGTAGAATTGTATATTTGTGCGCATACGTATGCGTTCTGATAGGAGTTAGTAATTGTAAGAGTGTTGCAGTATACCGTTACGAGATTTTTGTAAATGTACGTGCACTATAACGAATTTATCTGAATTTTGTTAGGTCTCATATTTGAGATGTTGCGATTGTTTGCAATCAACTTTAATACGTTCAAGTACACATTTCATTTATTCCCGCATAGTGACAACTATACAAAAATAGTAATGAAATTAAAAATACATATACAATGTTTAATATCTAGGTACAACAAACTAATAGGAATGACCATTTTTTACAATTCGGCTTTCTTTAAATGGCAATTGTGATTTTTGACAGGGAAATTTAAGTTTTTTATCGTCATCATCAGCCCGTATCAGTCCACAATCAGTGGTCAGTCAGTCAGTCAGTCAGTCAGTCAGTCCTCGTCCTCATATTTTATAAGACACCAAAAATTATTTATACACACCAACCAAACCAAAGCAAACAGCTGAAAATTATTACCAAATAACATAACATATTCTCAGCTATTTTACGAGTATATTGTAACAAACATCGAAAACTTAAAGAATCAGCGATGAAAAGAATGATATTAAAAATATATATCTCGGCAACAAAATTGGCCTGGTATTATGTTTAAAAAAAGAAAAAATAAATAAAGCAAGTACGTGGAGAATTCAGGAGCTTATCTCAATTTTACGCCTTCATAACTTCAAAAGCGAAACGAATATTTGATCTGCCTAGGGAGGCAGATAACATCTCCTGGTTGACATTAATGCGACAAAAAAGTGTATTAAGTATTCTGTTGGGCGAGACTGTGCTGTACTCGCCAATTTCTGTTACGCTTCATAAATTATTTTGTGTACCCGGAATTTAGGCTAGTTGCCCTCGAGGAGTTAGTCAAAGTATGGCAACGATATATCAATAAGCACAGTGTAGAAGAAAGTGGAATCTATTTTTTAAATTATCGACGAAACTCCGAGGTTGCCACGGTGCTAACTGATCATCGTCGTTCTCTATATAATATATGTGCGAAACAAACGTTATCAATGGCTCTATGTACAGATCCTTTTCAAGACTTAAAACTTTCGGACACATTTACTACCCAAAACTTCTGTACCACCAAGTACATTTATGCAAGATCGATTCATAATTGACTAATCAAAGAGCATTTGAGTGTTACAATAGAATAACAATCCGTTTAATCGTTGGGTCGCTTTCGTAATACCTAATCAACCGTATGCACACAATGAATGCACTGAACCAGCGACTACAGAGGGATCACTATGTAACGTGTGCAACGGTAGAATTTTATTAAAACCCTTTACGCATTCTAAAAGCGTTAATATAATTAAATAAATTCTCTATCCCTAACATAGTATTTGAGACGGAACTTTATTTTTCACGGAACACTGCGTGACGGTTATATTTTTTTTGTTGTTGCTAATAATAATTAATTGTCTATGGTAATCATTCTATTCGAATTGTTTAGGAGAACATTGTAACGTTCCCATATGTAAGGATGTCTGTAAAAGGAACATGAATGTTTACTTTTTATTGGTTTTCTTAAATATCGTGGTAAAAATCAAATGCTAGCAGTAAGAAATGTACAGACAGGACACTAAAATGTTCATGATTTGCACTCGATATTTTAGCATAAACACTAACGTGAAGAGCGAATATAGTCTTGCTTCTTTTTATTGTAATTTTTAGAGAGACGTGATTGCGAACGTGTAAAATGCACCATCTCTGAAAACAAATGATTGCATCAATATTCATGTTGCCGAGAATTCATGACGCAAATATTTTACCATCAGCGAGAGTTCCACGTTTAATCGAATCACACCAAGTAATTTGACGATGCCTACGAGCCTTGATGAATGTAATATTAATAATAATAATGAGCTCTCCAATCAGACGCGGTTCGGGTCGTTAATAAAGAATTTATCTTTCGGTCTGAAATGAATCAAATTGTACTCTAGAGGTCGTTCCTCGCAAAAAGGGAAGCGTGATTTGTTGCGATCACTTAATTATTCTGAGGGTTATGAATTTATTAGTCTTCGTCTGATCACGGCCGTGTTTCAAAATAATATTGGGCCACGTCCGTCTGAAATGTTATAGTTGCGATATTAAGTTCATTTCAATTCCACTCAGGAGCCTGTTTCATGACCAACGAATCGTTAGAATTTTCCTTCTCATTCATAATCATTAAATACTACTGTGTTTCCGTGTTACTTGTTCTCTTCTATATGCAATCGTATTATAATTGATAAGGGCTTTATATAAAACAGTACGTACGTGGAATATGAACTTAAAAAATGTCGCTGTTACCAAATACATTTCGATTTCTAAGCACGACTAACAACGATGAACAGACCTTTACTTTTATTATTATTGTTTAAAGTTTATTACAGAAATTTTGCTCCTAACAAAATTATGTATACATTTTTGTTTGTATTTTACATTGATACCAAGAGCGGGAACGGTAACGACATTTAATATAGGGCTAAATATAAATGGAAAGTAAAAATAAAAACAAGACTGGCAAAGGTGTATCCACACGATCGATCGCGCCGGCGTGCATCCGAAGCGAGTGAAGCGGAAACAGCCGGGGTGGAGCGCAACAAATTTATCATACGCCGCGCGCGTGTTGCTAAGTCTCACACTGTAAATATTATGGTACCGGCACCGTGAATATAGTGTGATACGCTTTTCACGTGAATCCTAGAGTGATAGCCACCGTACGTGACTGCACGCTGCACGTCAAATGCAAACTCAGTGTCAGCACACAGGCCGCAATAGCGAAATATACCAGGTATTTCAACATCCCAGAGATGCTTTTCATTTAATATACAATATAGCATGTAAAGTGAAGTAGCGAATTTTATTTGACGGGTACAATGCCTCCGCCACAATTGATTTCAGTATTGAATTATATTTCATGCTAAACTAAATCCCTTAATTAACCATAGAATTGAGCATGAAATTAAAAATTAATTATAAAAACGAGAAATTACGATACATTTCAACCATTGTAAACGTAGGTATGCTTAATAATGTTCATGCGACTATACCCGTTCAGCGCCATATCATCGCCGTTTTGTTGATAAATTGGTTAATTAAATTAATTAACGTGGTATTGGCTAATTACCCGTGAAAGCAAAAATAATTGAATACAGTCCGTCCCGTGCACAGAATGTTAATCAAACTGCACCGATCCTGTCGAATGCCTATTGACAGTTGGTATGGGGCTATCATTTTCAAAAAAGGAAAATGAAAAAAGCATTCTCGTTCGTAACACAACGAAACAAAGAGGAATTGAAATTAAATGTCAGACGTCTAGCTGGTGCCAATAAAAAATAATAAGCAAAGATTTATTATTTTCTACCTGAGTGGAAATGGGAACATTTTCTGTCTTTTATTATGCTCTCTCATACGGATAGTCATTTGACCTTTTTGCCGAATGAACCGCAATTTTAATTAGCTTTTTGCTATGAGCTATAATGTTTCAAATTGTTTCCTATTTCAAAACGTGAACTTGTTAGCGTTTTTATACTCATTTAAATATGAGATATTTGATTAAGGCATAATGAGTTACTATAGAACACTGCCATTAGAGAAATGTAATTTGATGTTAGAAAATAAGTCAGCAATTTGTTTTTTTTAAATTGACTCGTACAATTAGATTTTAATTAGTGCCATGTAATACATAGCCCTTTGTAATTATTTATTAATTTTAATCATAAGCTTCGATCTGTAAGTGCTATATGTTTATAAAAAATGTAATGAATTGAATTTTTATTTACTGATTTTTGATTGATTTGATGATGATTGATTGATGTGATGAAATGATAAAAATTATATGCAGAGTAAAAAACTAAATTAGTGTACCTTTGGTATTCGTGAACAATTGAGAGATCAGATAACTTGTTACGGATTTAACAAGAACGAAGCGGTGGTCTTGTTTTATTTCCGTTTTCCTCCTTGATTGAAATACCGTTTCATCTGAATAGAAAATCAGCGATAACTTCCACAACCACCAATTTAACTTGATCCGTTATATTTCACTTTGCTTTTATTGTTTCTAACAAGGTTTTTTTGTTACATATAACGTTTATATGCAACTGTGAATGTATTATGACAGTAGTGAATTGTGGAGCCAGCAGGCACTTAGTAGGTACCGAACGAGTGAAATATTTCTTCGACGTCTAGGTTTTTCAGTTAAGTTACTTATAAAAAAAACGTACACCACAAGAATTTTATATTTACAATACTTAATATACACTAGAATGATACACTATACGCTAAAATTCACATACATGATTACCATCCTGCGGGCTAAATTAAACAATGTACAATATAGGCGTCTGACAGGGCGAAAAGCGCGTCAATACATTTTGAACACGAAATAAATTCACTAATTGAACGTATTATCAGATATAGCGCGAGACACGGTGACTAATACAAAACTGCCTGCGGCGTTGCGGTGTTTGTAAGCCATGATTACAATTACCATAGCGCCGTTTTGAAATTCAAATGAGGCATCCGATTACTATGTAATTCGGGGAGCGCTATTCTACGATGATGGAAAGTTAAACGATTTTTAAAAATTCACTGTTACCAGCAGCGCCACGCCGGGAACACGTCGGCAACTTTAAAATGATTAGTTACATATCTATTGACGGTTGCCGAGCACAGCACTTGCACGAAATTATCGGGTTTATTTCAGTTGGTACTGTCCTTTTTTTTTACTTTCATCCTGTTACAATGTAACAGTGTTTATTTTTCATTGGGGCTACTATGTTGAGTTTATAATTTTTGCTCGATTTGTAAATATCATAAGGATCAGTTTTAAAGAAAGTGAAACATAATTTATTAGCGTGACCTAATTACACTCATTTGCAAGATAATAACGCGTAACCATTTTTAATCATTTTATTACTGGACTGAGCGGAGTACGTTTGGTAATTCTGTGTCTGGGTGTAATAACAATATATATTTTAGTAGTATATACATAGTATGTACCTATATTGTTATTATTATAGCCTAGTGCTGAATAATCTTCAATAATAATTATTATCATTGTTTATTTTGTTGGATTTAAAAGAAATAAAAACTTGATGATGCATTTTTAAAAACATATTGTAAACTAGCTTTTGTCTGCGACTTCGTACGCGTAGAAAAGTTACTTTAGGTAGCATTTGGAGTATTTCGAAATAAATTATAGCCTATATGTTGCCGAGGACTCTTAGCTATATAACAAAAAAAGTTTAATCAAAATCCGTTTAATAGTTTTATGTGTGAAAGCCGGACAACAGACGGACAGACAAAAATTTCAAAATGATTTTTTAAATTTGTATTACTTGCAAGAAAATCCCGAGGGGTATTTTTTGTCGTTTTATTCAATGTGCAGAATTGAACTCTTTTACAGTTTTAGTATACGTATATATAGATGTCTTAAGGATTTCCATTGAATACATTGTTTTTGGTGCAATATAATATAGTGCCGCGAACGCAAACTTCGGAGCGGCCCGCTGTAACTTCGGGCGGGCAATTTTTCTCGCGGCGTCAATAATTCACAAGTTCCACAACTGTCACGCGGATATCGTCGGTCGGGGGCTGTTTACACGCTGAACGAGACCGAGTTTAGCACTTTCACGCTCATTTATATGCACCAATTATAGTTGGATTGAACTTTTGAAAAAAAAAAAGTTCGATGTACTAAAAATAAAGAAACTTTAACTATGTTTGGTTGCATATTGGTTTTGTATTGATAATGGGTAAACTTAATTGCTTATTGGCATTATGTATAAGACATCTTTATTGTTGATTTGAAACGTTTCGTTGTTTATTCGTAGTAGGTGTTTAATGTTCAGTTACGCGACCGACTACTTTAGTGTTATTAGTTTATCCATACTAATATTATTAATGCAAAAGTAACTCTCTGTCTCTGACGTCATCGCAGCCAAACCGCTTAACCGATTGTAAAGAAATTTCATATAGAGATACTTGAGGGTCTTGAGATGAACATAGGCTACTTTTTTTCTCCCATTTTTTTTTTAGTTTTTCGAGAAATTTCTTTGTTTTACAAAAAAGTCGGCGGGATCGTTATTTACGCGGGAAAAAACTTTGTGCCACACTAATTTCCAGGCGGGCGAAGCCGCAGGCAAACCAAGTAAATCGGTATTTGTTTAATGATTTTCTTATTCGAAGCTCGATCCTTGCTAACACGGCGAAAGTATCAAATATACAATACATAAAGTATCAAATATACAAGACATTACTGTGGGTACGAAGGCTACGGTATTCAAAACTTTGGTGCTTTGTAAGGGTAATTTTTCCTGTGGCGTCAATGTCAGAGGCAATAATTCAAGTTTGGAGGCTGTTTGGACGTAGAATGGCGCGAGGCTCGGAACGAGACCAAGTTTCTCACTTTGTCCCTCATTTATAACACTAATGATGACAGAGCCAAGATTTTCCAAAGAGAAAAATATTCAAACACACTTCTGGATAAGTAAAGTAATTCCTTTTAATTAATTAACTTGTGAAATGTTTTGTTTTATTTGCCGTTGAATTTGCGAAAAAGCTATGGCAATGTTAAAAAGCGATCTGCGAGAGCGATATGAAAATGAAATTGAATACAAACACGTTTTAACGATACGTAGTAAATCATCCCTCAGTCTCTAGGGTAACTTTGTTTGCTTTACCCGTTCGTTAGTTCATACCGGCTAGATAAACTGTGAGGTCAGTGCGTGTGGAGAATAAACAACGATGACTACAATAATTCTAAAATTTTATTTCATTACATCATTGTATATAAATGCAATCAAAACAATTTGTTTATACATATTAAGCAAAAGCTTGGAATATTTACTGTGAAATAGTAATTATTTAATATGGATTAAAAGTTATTAGGCACTTTAGTAAAATATAAGGTATAAAAAAATCAACGGTCTTTTCTTTTGGTTTAAGTAATCTTTTAAAAATTTCTATTATTATTATTGTGTTATTCAAGGAAAGGTTTATACAATACTCGTATATTATGTGTTTTATTTAAACAGAATGTACACACAGAAAGCTTTAAAACATAGCTAGATTTACCGCAGTCCGACAATGGGGTGACACAGCTCCACGGCGATAACCCTTCAGGATTTAGAAGCTCGTGTCGCGTTACTTCAAGATAAAGCTAAGGTGACAAAGGACGGCGTGCGGTTTTCACTATCTGTATCAAGTAAATACACCACAATGTGAGGCATATTGTTGAATTCACTTAGCATATATGTATGTATAACACTCGATCGATATATCTTCTGGTTTATTCATTACTAATTATACCACATAGCGTCAGTACATTTGTGTTGGTATTTGCCGAAAATTAAAACCGTTATTAGTAAGTATTTAAAAAAAAGACATGCTTTTGGGATGTTTGCCCTGCCGGGTACTAAAGCCGGCACCATCTTTGCGATATATCGTAGCTAATAGTAATCAATATAATAAAGAGGTTTATTATTTGTTTTATTTAATACAGTTGATAACTCACAGAAAGGAATATAACAATTACCTCTATTACATCACTAGTGATAGTATAAAACAAAGTCGCTTACCGCTTTTTCTCTCTATGTATGCTTAGGTAGATCTTTAAAACTTCGCAACGGGTTTTGATGCAGTTTTTTTAAATAGATAGAGTGATCCAAGAGGAAAGTTTATATATATAAAAACATCCATTATATAGTAAAGAAATACTGTTATTTTTGATGTTTCTATTGTGATGTCGTAAATAATATTATATTTTCGCGGCGGGGGCGGGACGATGTAGCGGGCAAAAGCTAGTATGGAACAAAATAATATTCAACTGTTAATTGTCTCTTCGCGCTTCGTATTACATAATGTACAAACATAAATAATGTAAGTATAATCGTAGTGGATATCGTTCCATGAAAAGAAACAGTATCGGTACAAAAAGATATTAGATATTTAAAGCAACAATCGAGAAGAAGCCGTCCGATTTCAGCGGCGCTGTGAACGATAGACTCAGATAGAGATATTTCTAATTTTTCGGTCGACCGACGCCGCAATACCCACCAGTCGCTCTAGGAAAACAGATAAAACGCTGTCTAACAGACTGGAAAAGGAAAAGCGCCGGTGAAATTTGTCAGAGGAGGAGCGAGCGAGATGTTCGAGCTAATTGAAAGCGCTAGTTAGAACAGTTAACTGTTAATACTGACGATTTTCACTATTAGTATTTCACTCTGGCAATATCGTTCGAGGAACGGTATTAAGTATTTTAATAATCATGCACTGCACCGTTACGATACAAACGTAACATGTACTAACTAGCATGCTAGCATAGTGTAGGCACAAATTCTCATATACTGAATTCTGGATTCCATAATCTTACGTAGAAGACCTACCTAGAAGTTAAAGGAAGTTTATGTAAAAATTAAATTTTTGGCATAATTTTTATATGCGCTCGAAGTAACACAAATTAATTTCTTAATAAATTAAGGGAAATTTGCAACGGGCCTAGCAAGATTTCATCGGCTACGTTTATTAAGAAAGCGATTCATCGTAAAATTCCTAATTTCAACGGGAGCATTGCTCTAATTTAAGGGAAACAATTTAAAGTCCCGAAGGGTAGGAAAGAGTGTAAAGAGTTTTCCAACGGAGCAATATCGCCGACCACCTGCTCCACAAAGATAGGGATCATAATGTTAATTTAATTAAAGGACTAATCTAAATTGCAGACGACCCGACACTCCGACTCCCGTTAAAAGGATATTTCGTCGCCGACAGTTCAGTTAGGGAAAGTTGCTGACTATAAATATCGGGTAAAGCAAGTTTGGAGGCAAAAAGTAAGAAAATCACAAGACAGAAAAGTTAACAATCGCCTTGGCAACATTGCTTAAGTACTTAACCCTTTATCTCGAGTTTCCTGGATTGGCTTTTTTATATACATTTATACGGAAGGAAAGCTTTTGTCTATTCTTTGAGACAGTATTTTCATTGCCGTAAGTTAATATTTTAGTTTTGTTTTAAAGAAGCTCAGCAGTGATCCCATTGGTACTATATAAAAAGGTTAAAAGTATATGTGACGGTCTTGCCAATGTTAACATTTAAAAAAATATGAAAAATTAAGTGAAGCAGGTTTTCTCAGTTACGCAACTTACTTATAGACAACGTAAAAATTACAAATCGCGTTTACTTACGAACCTGGACAGCTGGGATTCTTATTCATTTATGTAATAGTATCATTAAGAACTAAAAGACATACACCAGCGAGACTTACATACAAAATTGTATACAAAGGTTCTGTTTATCTCTGATAGTGATCTATTTAAGCAGGCCTATGGGTGCGTTTTAGTGCATTAGATGCTTAATAAACACTATCGCTAAACTACAAAAGTTAATGAAAAGTATAACGATAATAAATTTTAGAGTTTTATCTGAGATGTGTAGATGACCGAAGTTAAATTAAATGGTAAGCGGGAGAGTACATAGTTATCTTAATGGCAGACGACTGGTTTAATTTCTATTAAAAGGGGTCCAAGTCTCTCAGTGAGAGAAGAAAAAGTTTCGAGATAAAGATGCTTCCCGTCTTTATCACAACGAAACAGCGCGAGAGCGTCGCCGGCGAAACTTGGAAGTGGCTGGAAGGAAACAATTAATCATAATCTTGTATTCTTTAAAGCATTTTTATTTGAGCTCACAGCTTGATCTCTCAATGAGACTTACTGCCATTGTCACCTATACTGTATTGAAAACAATACGCTCGTTATAGGGTTAGAATTAAAACTCGTAACAATCTTTCAGGATTACGAGAAGCAAAATATTAACCAATATTAAATTTTATTTTATACTCCAGTAGGCAGTTTAAGGTCTAAATCATATGGACTATGTTGTATGCAATTTTCGTTACATCTTAATATTTACGTCAACTAGTGATTATCGGTACATTTTTGGAAATAAAAAATAAACAAACTTGTAAGACGTATAAAACATTTAACAAAAATAAGCTTTTTTAAAATTCGGAACCGACTTTCACAGCAAGTGTATTCGATATCAATTCAAATTAGACGGAGCGATCCATTGCGGCATTGGCTCACTGGTCCGCCCAAATTATGTTCAATGGATAATTAATCGTGTCTGTTCACTCCAATAACAATAGCGGCCATAATCGACGTGATCATTATGATCTGTAGGTATGCCGTTGTGTTGGTAATATTGCGTACCAGTGATGTCACCAATTTATTGTTTGCGGGTGGGACTTCGGAAATTGGGTGTTTTAGAAATGTAGTTGCAAGCTTTGACTAATGTACGTCGAATGGTATTATTAAGTGGCCAGTGGTGTAACGGATAGCGATCCAAGCTGCTGATACGGGGACTGTAGGTTCGATTCCTAGGCAGGACAAATATTGGTGTGATGAGAGTCTGAGGGTAAGCTGGGTGAATCTATTTATGTAGGAACAGATAGAGATCCTTAGCAGTCTAGTTACCATATCACAAGCTCTCCCTAATTTAGTCCTGGTGACCGTGTGTGAAGTCGTTACTAAGATATTATTATTTATTTTTTTTTGGTTGTTTTTCTCTGGCTTAAGCTAGGTATACTGATAC
>DWUN01000256.1:0-26014 GCA_018249975.1 Passova gellias
CTCAATAGTATTAAGTCGACTTGTCTAGGTATTCACGCATTACATCGATATACAGTTCTCAGGGAAAAAATCCGTAACATCATGTAGACTGCACGACATAAGCTAATTTTGAACCACAAATGGAATAATATACTAATGTGTTCAAAAACTGGATAGTATTTTGCAAGTTATTCAGACCAAAAACCATACTACGTTTATACTTAATTACAATATTTAGATCGAAAAGGAAACTAGAGGAGATTGAATAAGACTTCCGTTAGTCGTTATTACTGCAGCGTCACACCTACTTCCTGAATGTCGCTACAAATCTGTCTGTATACCGATTCTAAGCCTGTTTCTCGTTTGTACCGGCAGATATAAAGCACTTTCGAAACGATACCCAATGCGTATTGTAATTTTAAAGCTTGTCTATCAACATACTCTGGTATCTAAGGCAGTAAGAGCGATCTGCTAGCCTAATTACATATATGTATTCAATTATGTAGTCGATTAAGGTAAGGTCGTTGAACTCTTCAAGGTGGCGCGAATATCTAGGACATAAAATGCAGTAACGCGATACTGCACCTACTAATGAATACAGCGATAATACCGTCTCGAGGCTCGCTTCGTCGAAATTAGATTTGATTTGAATAAACCTTCTTCTTGAATCACTAAAAACTTACTAAACACTCACTAATCACTAAACTACGAAAAAAAACCGCATCAAAATTCGTTGCGTAGTTTTAAAGATCTAAGCATACATAGGGACAGAGACAGCGGAAAGCGATTTTGTTTTTTATAATATGTAATGATAACGATAATGGTTGACCTCGTTGTTAGTAAGGCACTTGAGTAGGAAGCGTCCCTCGCGGTCGTCGGCGTGCCAGTTGAGCTGCACGAGCAGCGGCTTCTCGTGCGGCTCGAGGCGGCGCTCGTCGTCCGGCCCGTGCGTCTCCCACAGCGAGTACGAGCCCAGCGAGAGCATGCGCATGTCCGGACGGAACTTCTCGATCAGCGTTTCTGCGCAACAAACGTAACATTCAGGCTTGTGGTACAACTTTACCCGGTGTAATGTATACTGGGTTAACATTAGGGTTTTCGTTAACCCCCCCCCCCCCCCAATATTTACAAATATACTTCACGCCGAACTGAGAAAATACAAAATATTTATATATACATAGTCATAATATAATATGTATGCCATTTGAATACTTCCATATTATATGTTTAACAAATCGTGTCCCTTTATTTTACTGTAGCAGTTAATTATCGCATTAAATATTAAAGGACATTTATTTATTTTGCATTTAAGTATTTGGCACTCTGTGCTTTCTGCCTACCCCGTTCGGGACCTGGCGTGATGTTATGTATGTAAGGACATTTACGATCCGGTACAACCACGCATCATAAAACATTTCTGTCACGTATATAAATAACCTTTACGCGAGAGCAGTCGCCGGTGCGTCGTAGGTGCGCAGCCACTGTTTCTCTAGAGCACTATAGAAAATAATGTAAACAATGAGCGGACGCTAGTAATATTTCAACAATAAACGAAGATATTATAGTACATCCATAAAACCATAGTAAATCATACGTGTATTCATAACGTACGTATATTAACGTATATTCATTAACGTACATGTAAGACAAATACTAAATAAACGCACAAGAGATATTCACATATACATATTTTATGTATATTACTAGCTTTCGCCCGCGACTTCGTCCCGCCCTCGCTGCAAAAAATGTAATTATTTTGCGACATCACATTGGAATCCTCGAAAATAACAGTATTTCTCTACTATACAGTGGATGTTATTATACATATAAAGCTTCCTCTTAAATCACTATGTATTAAAAAAAAACCGCATCAAAATCCGTCGTGTAGTTTTAAAGATCTAAGCATACATAGGTACAGACAGCGGAAAGCGACTTTGTTTTATACTATGTAGTATTAGTGAAGTGACATTTGTTCCAAACGACAACCAAAAAATCAGTTGGTATAACAGATCATAACTCTGATAAATGGCAACAATATACAATTTGTAACTTCCCATAGCGATAGCATTTATTGTGCGTAACTAATGCGCAGTTTACAGATCAATCTCACTCGCCTATGACATCGCTCACGGTGGCGTCGGAGGCGACGCGGATGCACTTCGTAGCTATCTTCTGACCCGAATCTTGAAAGTAGAAGCGCATCACGCCGTGAAACTCCAGGTTCTGTAATGGAATGATAAGTTTCTAGGTGAGCACAAAATACCTTTAAACACCTTTACTGTCTTAGACATTTTAAATGGGAGTTTTTTAGTACGATCTTCAATGATATAATAACCATTTCTCATATTCTCTAAAAAGTGGTTACAGGTTATGTTTTTTTTCTATACTGTGAGAGTAGCGAACGAGCAGGCAGCAGTCACGAGTGGCCGCTCCCACCCATGGACATCTGCAATGGGCCTCTAATAGGGCTGTAAGGAAGGGACTGTTAGTGTGAATTCAGTTAATAGGTGTTAATAAAAGTTAGTTGGTAAGTATACGTTAGCAACAGGACTGTAGGAATGGGACTATTAGTAGTTTTAGTCCAGTTAATATGTCCATGTTATGGTCCTTACCTATGTCTCGAACATTAACAAATTAAAATGTCTTTACTCTGAGCCTCTGTTCTGTACCAATAACGCGTACGCATCAGTTAAAAATACCTGAATTTTTTGTTTCAATAGGAAATTAACCATTGTGACAAAAATACTGTGTCCAAGAAAATGCCATGTCATGATTAACATGAAAATTGTACATAACGTTATGCAGTATGTACGTATTATCAGGCCGTGACTTGTACAGTCAACAACGCATAACAAAGCAAACGTTTGTATAGCGAACAGAAAGCGATCGTTATCAAGATCTCATTCATGTGAAGATAAAAGTTTGTTGACAAAGTTCTATCTATGATAATATCCAACAAGGAAACTTGCCTGCTCGCTTGCAGACTAAAAATATGAAATACACGCAAGCAAACGTTCTCATTGTTGAAAGGCTGTATTATGTAGCGTTTTGTTGTAATGTTAGATTTTGATGTGTCAAAACGCAATCACACAAATAGTGTCAGTATAGTATATTCTGTATAGTGGTTCAGATTCAAAACATTGATTCTAATCTCTGGAGCGCACGACTCTTACTTTGCAAAATTTTCTTCGTTTTCAAGATCAAGTATTATATTATTCGCTGCTATGACGTAAAAGAAAAATCAGAGGTTAATATCCGCGCCTACGAGTTTCTCACGACGTTCTAAAAGAGGTATGAAGTCCGCAAGTTAGCCCAATGGTAATAGACTACGGTGTTAAAGCTCCTCATTTTGAGGGAAAACTCGTCTCCAAGAGCGGTCACAATAGTAAGGTGGACAATGATGATGACGCAAAAAGTAATAAATGTCATAAGAAATAGAATTGTTTGATACATAATGGTTAAGGATGGTCCGCGTACATTAGTATGACGATCCAAAATGTAATAGCACATGCAATAGAGAGAAGATGAATGCACAGATGAAGCTTTTTAAACAAATGTACAACGGACGAGGAAACAATGGGAAGGTCGCTAGTGAGACATGGAGCAGCAAGTCGATGAGCTCATTCTTTAATTTTGCAACGGAATATAGATACTGGACAGATGTATGGGTTGAAGCAATTGATTCGAACTGAGGTGGACTGGAAAGGAACTTGAGGTAAACGACTGCATGATTTCATGGTGGCAAAGCATATTTTATATCGTGTATGTAATACTATGCTTTGTAACGTATTCATTACGGCTGTGTTTATTAGATATTATGGATTAATATAGTGTTTGATGCATTGAAAAAAAACACAGGTCTGATTTACAGGAAACATATTATGTAGAGTGACGTAATTTTCGAAATATAAAACCAACAACGATTAGAGAAATACGAGAAATAATAAATAAAGCCTTAATATTGTATTTTGTTTCAAGCAATATAAGCATACGGCACATTACAATTTTCATCAAGTACATACAGAAACACAGTAGAAAAAACCTAGATGTGCATTTAAAAAAATGGCAAATGTCTAAGAGATACAGCAATGTGGCGTAGAATAAGAAGATGCAGCAGTAACGAGTGTGTGGTTAATTATAAAAATAAAAAATCTATTATCCATAAATAAATAAAATTAAAAATAATAAATAACATAAAAAGCTATCAACTCTTATGCTTGGTTACTACCCGCATAAAAGTTTACCCCTTATGGCAGAATTTTTTTTTTAAACATAACAATAATAATAATAATTATACCTCATTTGGCTCGCTGAGTTCGAACAGGTCGAGGCGGTTGGCGTTCCACTGCTGGATCATGTTGCGGAGCGCCTCGCGATCCAACATCCGCTTGTCCGCCGCGTCCATCGTGCAACCGCATCAAGTCAGCCTGCAAAGAACACAACGCGCCTACTTTTATTATTATTATTATTACACCCAGCTTCCTAATGCAGTAGGCAGAGAGTACAGAGTGCCAAATATCTGTATACTTAAAGACCTGACGAGTTTTGCCTACATTTATCACTCTCTTCTTTTATAAATGCCGATGTCGGAGACGATTGACTCTCTCAACAACCAGGATCTAACCTATTTCGTAGAAGTATAAAAGTCTTGATCTCCCACGCCACCTAAATTCAACAACACTGACATAGTCTGTTTCATCTTTTACTAATCTATTACAAAAACAAAAGAAAAGCTATCATTTCATACCGATATATAATGTGGTGCGTTACGTGATGATATATGCCAATTGTGATCATTTGTTTTTTCGTAATAAAATCGTGTTGCTGAAATTGATAATAGCAACGACAGATAACGAATTGAACGCGCAACAAAATGTTTAGGCAGTGGTTGTAAAAGTTCATAACCCCTGAGTTGTACTGATTTTGAATTTCACTTGTTTCGCTTCTGATCAAAAAGATTAAAGAACTAATAAGACCTTAACATATAAAAAAACCTTACAATAGTGCGCAGAATTCAAGTAAATTATTCCATTATATGCGTTAAAACAATAAAAGATTTAAAAAAAATACAGACGAATTGAGTACCTACTTCTTCTTGAAATAGGTCAAAAATCAAAATAAAGTATTCTTGATAGAATTTACTACCTCATTAAAAATCTAATTAAGAATTGCCACAGAGCAAATCCATTTGGATTTCATCACTTAGAGAAATTTATAGTCAATATTATCTAAAGGTAGATATGACAACTCGATATCTTTTCTATACCGACAGATGGCAAACGCAATTGTGAAAATAATTTGTTAATTAAAGTTAGCTAATCGCTCGACTGTGCAACACTTAATGGGTTAAAAATTTTATTCGCTTTTCAACGGATAAACGAAAAGTGTTCATTGGCAGAATAAGTGAAACAAATTATTGTCAGCGCATTTGTTGGTTATTGGCGTTTATTGATAAAAATGCGAATGATATTGATAATAATTTTCTGATAACCATAAATAAGGACGTAGTGGCTACATACACATATGGATGCATGCATACTTATCGTTAAGTAAAGAAAGCATAATGTAAAGTAAAAATTTAGAGATAAAAGTTACTGAACTAAACTAGGACATTTTCTGTAAGTTATAGATATCACTTTATAATTAGGTAGTTCGCACAATACTCATACTGGTGCATAAAACGAAGAGCCTAAACTGCGTCTCTTTTTATCAGTTTCTGCAATATCATAGGAATTAAATTGGGGATCATCGAGAATCATAATATATAAGAGTGAAATAATAATAAAAACAACAAAAACAATACCGTGTCGTCTAAATCAGGTTTGTCTATGGTAACCTTCCGGCGCGACGGACCGCGGGGCCAAAATAAAGCGAGGTCACGAGGTAAAGTATATCGGAGCTTCATTATGAATTCATAAACCGTAGTTCCACAAGATTTATTTGCCGCCCATCGCCGAACGCCACAGATTCAACACGATAGAATCGCAAGCGAAACACGAAGTACTCGTTGGCGGTTCTACTACGCCTTCGTGCGGCATCAAATACGACACCCGAACAAAGCCTGCGTCTGGTCTGTTACGTTATCATTACGAAAAAAAAATCGCTACAATCGCAAGATGACGGTTCGTATTTTCCAACAATCGTAGGTTAGATTCGTTTTATGGGCATGACTCAAAAACAATGATTCACTGCAGTGCCGATTGAAATGAGTATCTACTACATTGATGTGTATCACAATATGTACCTACATTACACATGTATGTTTCGACGACAACACAATCACATTTGTTCTGTGAGTTCGCTCCAAATGGATATACGTTAATATACATTAAATTCAACGAATGACAAAAGATAAAACTTGAAACTAATCATTCAAAAACGTAAAATTATTCAAAATGTTTTACTTATACAAAAATCGGATGAAATCGGAAAGTGGGCGGCGCGCGGCATTCATGATGCGCTGGCGCACCTACACACGCGCATTTGTAATTATAACGTAAACATATGGCCGTGTGGCTCTGGAGCAAACAGACTACGTACCGACGCCAGTAACTAGCGACACCCCACGTAAATATCGCCACGATTTATGCTGCTCTAGGAATAAATCAAGAAAATATTAACCACCCTACTGTGAAAGGTATATATAACAAGGAACATATCAAAAGCAACCTTTCAAACATATTTGTTTTCACACCAGCCTTTGAGTAAACCACTTGTTTTTGACGCATAGTGTACTTCTCACGTCTGAATTATGTAAAAAAATTATATGAAGGAGCTGAATAAATAAAGCAACGAACTACATAAACGAGAATTTCAACAATACACACTTGTTGATGTACGACTGTAACCTACCATGGGAATAACAATTAAATATTTGGTATTATTTTGTTTGAAGGCAATATTTTTATATTGTGACTACCATTACTACTACTACGTAATTTATACAAAACTATAACATACAAATACGAGACAATTTTATACTACATAATATATATATATATATATTCGTCAACATTCATTGCTAGGTTCGTGTTTCAGCTAGTATTTACATTCATGCTAAACATTATACTTGCAATTGACATCTCTATAACAAATGAACTTGTAAACAAAACTATTGTCACACCGAACCTACGTGTTAATCTGTTAGTGCGAACGGTGTGAGATCGTCCGCCAGAAATGGAAAACCGACACCGGCATCGGCGTTGTTATGGTTGGGGCCGCTTCCGCTGCACGGCTGGCTGCGATGCGGTACAGTGCCGCACACAAGTCACAACCGGGAACCGCGAACCGTCCAAAACACGGCGCCGACTCGTAAAAATAAACACGCACGTTCAACCGCAACTTAAATACATTTATTTTTATCGAATACACAACGCAAAACGAGCGTCGATCGATATCAATTACCAACAATCGGGTAAATATGTACATATGTAGCCGATGCGCGGAATTCGTTCCAAGCCGATTTCACTCGGCCACACGCCGACACAAATTAATATTCATCGCCGAACGAACGGTTGCATGTAATCGTCTTGGCGAGAGGATGTTTTGTCACATACACATTCGTAATGACGAAGAGGTTGTCGCTCGTGTCGGAAGTTCACGCTTGGGCGCCGACCTTGCCCCTTCCTGCGGCGAGCGCGCTAATTCACCGATCCCGTACTCTTCGAATCCGCTTAAATTACCGCGCTTACAAAATATCCAGTGCCGCTGGTGTAAAATTACCACATCGCACATTGGTACAGTCGAGCTGAAAGTTATTTTGGACGACAAACGCCCGTGTACAATCTCAATACGGATGAAATGACCGCTTGGTGCCGTCCATCACGGCGAACATAAAAGGCTTCGCTGTGATTTAATACGAGTCTGTGAATCAATATTCACATTATTCGGTGGTTTGTTGTTTGAAATTGAAGAGATAGTATATAGTATGACTGGCCCGACGGTCTAGCGGTCAGTGAACCTGACTCCTGAGTTTGGGGTTGTGTGGGTTACCATGGAGGACCAATGACAATTGCTCTTGTGTAATGAATAAATTGCGTAACTCTTGCGTAATAAAATGCTTGTTTTGTGTCTGGGTACCTATATTTGTGTTTTAAAAAATATGAATTTAATTAATCAGCTATCTAGTTCTAATAATATAAACTCTGTTTAATTTAAAATCAGATGGCCATATGTAAAATTGTCTTTAGGTACATTACATATCAAAAATATTGACTGAGTATTTACGTCAACAATATAATTACGTACGCAATAAACAAACAAACCGGAATGAGATAACGGCGTTATAAAAAATTGTCATGTTCTAATCTCCACGAGCAGGTGCTCGACCTACATCGTATCGAGTAGACTTAACAAAGTACCGTCGAATTAATAACCGTGACATTATACTAGTGGCTGATCTGTACATAGTATAAAACAAAGTCGCTTTCCGCTGTATGTCCCTATACATGCTTGGATCTTTAAAACTACGCAACGGATTTTGATGCGGTTTGTTATAATAAATAGAGTGGTTCGTGAGGAAGGTTTACATGCATAATAAGATAGCATACATTATATAGTAGAGAAATACTGTTATAATTTATATGGCAGAACAACGTTTGCCGGGTCGGCTACTATAATATACGAAGCTGTACATGCGCGGCGAATAGACAAGCCCTCGAATTGCATAGGAACGTTAATGCGGCGTGGGAACGTTGGCGTTTAAAATAATGCGGCGGGTGCAAAAACTGTGCGCCTGAGCACCGACCCCCGCGAGTGCATAGGGGCGGAACAAGAGGACCTGTCGCGACCCTTCGAGCGCTCGACGCCACTTCACGCCTTTATTGCCATTTACTACTCCAATATCTAAACAAGAAAACATTGTTCTTTTCGGTTCGCTGTCAATGGAACCCTTCAGAGCGCTAAAAATATTAAAGTACCCCCGATTGTCGTTCGACATACTTGTATAGATTATCACAGAGCATTTTGTAGGTTAAAGAAAGTTCATAAAAAGCACAAAAAATGACACGTTATAAAAATTCGTAATAAATGCATAAAAAACACGTTAAGTAACCAGTATTGTGAACTGGTTACTTAACGTGTTCGTCTATTTATATATCTCATAGTATTTCATGGAATGCCCAATGAGATGTAAATATTTTTAGTATTATTTTATAAGAAAAAGTTTTACGTTAACATTAGTTATAAATTTGTAAGCAATTTTCGTTTAACATGTCAGAGTGGCGTGCTCGGAATCGGTTTAGGTCATTGTAGCGGTTCAGCGCATTAGCTTACACAGCGAAGCCCGCGACAGGTCGGCGGGTGCGCGCCATTCACACAATCGCGTGTTCAACTAACTCGGGTTACGGGAATCGTGAAACTTGATGTTCGCGATTCGGTTGATGATCGCGTCTCGCGCGACACCGCCGCCGACCGGGCCTGAGAACCCGGCCCCCTTGTGCGCGGCGGAGGCTCTCGTGTCTGTTATGTAACGCGCCGGTACTGTTATAGTCTCACACGCAACACCTAAACGATGCAGCCGGCAGTCCGCGTTGCACGGTCACAGCCACCGCTCTCGGCACGCACCTTATCTCGTCCTCGCGACGCAACTAAATATAAAACCGGCTCTCGTATCCACGCATTGATGTCCTCAAGGCAGACGGTCAACGAGTTTTTAGAACACCATTATCAGTGTTCTTTAAAGCTTTACAAAAATCGTTACGAGACACGCATTCCATTCCCGAAGTTTTATATTGATAAAAATGCACAAAGACATCCGATGTTGAGGCGAGTTAGCAATTTCGAAGCGAGGCAACAGTACTGATAATTTAAAGACATAATAAAACTCTCATTGTATTAACAAATGGAATGCGACGGCACCGCACTAAGGTACGACGTGACTCACATAGAAGGCACGCGCACCTCCTCGCCGATTCACTAACTAAAACTCCACCCTTAAACGTCAACTTAGGACTTGTTCGAGCCTTATTTTTATCACGAATTATATTCGAGACAATTTCTTTCGATCTTACTGTTTGTAATTTAATCGTGTGAAATAAAAATGGAAGTGTATAAAACTTCATTACTATACTTCATTTTCTGTTTTTTATAAATCCAGAAACTTCAATTATTATATTTGTTTACTTAAACGGACTCGTTACTATCTCAACGATACCAGTCGATCTACCGGTTTAAATGATAAGCATTTTCCCCTTAAGGAAAAGATAGTTGTATCTAAGGTCAAATTACAACTCACGACCTACATACGAGTTTCTAGTGCATATTATCTTACACACGAAGCGGATCGCTATTTAAGGCAACCTGTCGCATATATCAAACGCGACTGTCCACTGTCACCCAATACCTTGCACATATCAAATAATTATGTGAATAAAAACAAAACGAAACATCCATAATAATTGTTGTGTACCTTAGATTTAGAGAGTTGTCAATTGGCAAAGTGATAGTAGGGCAACGGCAGCCAGCCGTCCGGGTTTCGTTACGGTGCGTCGGAGAGAGCCCGGCGAGTTGGCATGCGGCCGCCGCCCGCTCCGCCCGCACCGCCCGCGCCTCCTCTAGCGGACCGCTCGGCCACAGTTCGCGACGTTCATATCAACGTGGAGAAAAGTGTGACGCCGGCTCCCGGGGGTATTTGCGTTCTTACCGATGACCGTGTCATTACGCGTTCACTCTCGATGGAAACGGAGCCCGGCGGCGCGTTTCGTCTCCTATCATCGGAGTCTCCTATCATTTTTCATTACAGAACATTAACGGTACGCGCGTGGTATGACGCTATATCGACCATCGACTCGCACGAAGGGTGGCCGGAGCCAGGCACGGAGTGGGCCAAGCGATAGGAAACGCTCCACCTCACGCATCGATACCATAGCAAACATGGCACCGAAGCATGTCCTGATTTTTTATGTTTTCATTGTTCACCTTAATTCACAAACGGTAACAAAATATTCGTTACAACGAGTTGCTCGATGATTTCTTTGAATTTCGTCGGACTAAAGATAAGTCACACACAATAGGCGTATTACGCCAGCGATGTTCAGATGTAGCGAAATGCCATTACAGGCCATTGTTTACAAAATCGGTTTTGTTAGATGATGGTTAAGTGTTAAATAATGCGTACTATATAGTTCAAGTACTTATTTCAATACAGAACTTATCCAAGAGTGACGAAACATTCTCACGTTCACTACACAGTACTGTGAACCGATACAGCATTCATATATGAATGTATATGTTGTGTTACGATTACCAAAATCTTAACGCATACTAGAATTGAATACGAAGTACAAAAACATCGTTACGTGGTACATTTGAAATTGTATGTTTGACGGCGTTACATTAGCCAATGTAAATTGCAAATGAAAAGAATATTCAAATTAAGTCAAGAACAAGGTCGCGTCAGGTTTGCAAGGACAGAGATATTTGGACCTCGGTGCTCTCTGCCTATCCCGTTAGGGACCTGGCGTGATGTTATGTTGTTGTTGTTGTTGTAAGTCAAAAACAACTAACTATTTATAGATATAATGTCTATCAATTGTAATACACATTCATGAAATTGTAACATCTTTATATGTACCCATATTTCTGCAAATAAACGTCGTCTTTGAAACCGTCACTTAGAAGAGTAAATATACTTATTAAATTCACTAATTTATGTAAATTTCATTTTTGGTCCTTACAGTAAATTAATACAACACAAATCTATATTTTTAAATAATTATACTATTATCTGTGAACATTCTCGATATTATTTTTGTTAATTCTTAAATGAACAATCGATAAACCACTATCGCGAATAGCGGTTAGGTGTTCATAACATGCAATTATTTGTTAACATTTAAAGCAATTCTAATATTGGCTTAATATGTGACACGCGCCTCGAAGAATGAGAATGTGCTTCGCAAACCCAAATCGATCAATAATGGACGCAAAGCCAATCAGTCGGAATGCGGCAATCGATAGCATCAGATATTAGATTAGCAGAACGTCCAGTGACCGCAAGTGGCCGCGGCGCGCCAACTCAACGAAACGTATCAATCTACCACTTTTGTCCGCGACTGTCCGACATGAATTCGTCTTCCCGATGTCACGGTTATCTCGTCGGGCCAAAACAATTAACCGACCCACCTAGTTTAAATAAGAAACGGTTAATCTACACTTTTCCTTGTTTATAAGACTCTGTTTTACTAATATATGTTATCAATATGGACCACCATGTCTAAGAATGAAATGTATGTCAGAAGAAACACATTTTATAATGTATTCAAATGGAAATCTTACTAATGAGACAGACACTATGGCTCAGCAATAAGCTAGCGAAGGAATGTATAACATTAATTTTCAACATACCTACGTAATTACATTTGTCGTCTTAGAATCTATGAAGTACGGGATTACAGTCGTGAAACCGGGACAATCCGTTACAGAATGGTGTTACATTGCTGCATACTTAAAGCGAATATTATAGAGTTAACTACATGTTTGCTTTACCTATATATAAAAAATACTTATAAAACAACATTTTTAGCTATAACTGCTCTATAAATATACCCTCCTGTCTAAAATTATCCGTTATTGAGAGTCCACAATACATCTCTTTTGGGGTACAGTGTGAAAATGTGCAAATTATGGTATTAATGAACACAAACGGGAGGTAACAGAGTTAAAGGCCGGTAAGTGAAAACGATGGGTGCGTGCGTGCTATACGTAACTTCATTAGTCTTCACCAAACGAAAGTTACGCCAGAGGAGCTCTAAAAATAAACAAAGGTGGGCCAAATTCACATTTAACTAGCTATTTGGAAACTCACAGGTTCTTTTCGTTTCACACTCGCCGTTGATATATGTGTAACATGTTATGTAAGTGGTATTAAAGGAGAGAGTGCAGAGCGATGCATGCGCCAGACGCATTCCGCTCGCAACGCCAGTAATTGAATTAGAAACAATCGGGCGTGTTAAAGCGGACTGCGCCAATACTCGGCGCCCCCTCGCTCGCGCCCTTCGGTCATTGTTGCCCCCACGCATACCATCACTGCGTACGAGAAGTACCTAGCTAACTGCACTTAACTATTAGAGTCCTACCGCAATATTCTTATACGTACTGTGTAATAAAGGTTAATAACATCGATTTTATCTTACATGCAATATTAAAACGGATTTGACGTCAAAGATTAACTTCAAATCAAAGATATTTTATCGTTAACTATTATTAGTTTTATATAATTTGTTTACAGTTTGTGAAGCATAAAATTGATTATTTTAGTTCGTTGTATGTATTTCTCTATTTGCAATGCTGTAGCAATTGAAATATGCATTTTCAAGACTGCATTGCTTCCACCTTTTGAGAAAGCCGCAACATCTACTAAAGCGTAATGAATGAGCATTTTTAAATGGCGTTGTAATAGAATGAATAAACCCAATTCATAGGAAACTCCGATGGTCAACTAAACAAAGTAAAGTTCCAACTGACGAACAGTAGTTAGTCATTGTTATATATTAGAAAGCTTTTGTACTCTCGTCGTAATTGAGTTTTTACGTCCGTTCCTCTTCTTGTTTACTTCGCTGAGGCTCACTTCAATCGCTTTTTTCTGAGGACTGCCACTTAATACGTAGAACTTAACGAAAGCTTTCGCGGCGTGCGTAAGAACTGGTTATACATAGTTAAATATTGCGAGCCGGGGTCTCGTGAAAGTTTTTTACTCGACGCAAGGCATACTTAGAAAACTGGCTCTATGGTGGCTCCGATCGGCACACATACGTTGTCCGGTCTTTCGGTTTTTTATGTACCATTTGCCAGGTATAGCAGTTTCATAGACAGCAACCGAAATGTAAATGAAGAAAATATCGAGGAGAGCGCGTATTAATGAAAGAAAATGAGAAGTTCTTTTACATGAAAGCGCACCGCGGTCCCGTTTCCCCGAGACGAGGAGGAGGCCGCGAGCAACATGTTGATAGAGCGGCTCCTTGCGCTTGAACCGCCGTGAGAAAGTAAAAAGACGCAATCAGCGAGAGAAAAGCGCACAGCAGTCGAGACCCCAACACCGTGCTAATAACGTACTTAAAAATTCAGAACGCTTACCGGTTTCTGACCCACTGTCGACGTCACAACGTTGTACATCAAATTTGCCACTAGACTATTACAACGATGACTGATAAGCAATAATTACAGCGGAAACTCAATAGACACGTACTTCGTATTAAACATTATCTCATCTCTTCTGATGTGTGGTAATAAGTAACGGCAAAACGCTTGTAATCGTTACGTATTTTACATCGCTAGATTATAAAATAGAAGACAATCAAGGAATTGTGAAAACGTTGTACAATGTAAATAATGCCAAAGATTTCTGTTATTTGTTATTTCATTTTATGTTATCATTTATTTTAGTGTGCTCTATGCCTTTTGGTGATAGTGAACGTGATTCATATATTTTATGGGTATTTAATTGACATTACATAACCGTACATCATGCTTGCGTGAGAACGTGTCAGTTCATATCAATTTGGCAGCAAATGGTGTCTACGTCTGGGCAATACTTGCAGAGACAAATGTAATCTATATTTAATAGGTATGTGTAGCGACAAGTTTGTACCCCTTTTTAAGCTAATTGCGCGCACGAAGGAGTGCAAAATTTGGCACAGTTATAGTTTATCTGGTTGATTACAAATTAATGTTGTCAATATCAAACAAAAAGAAGAAAGAAATGTCAAAGAATGCTTTTTGAATATAATTTAATCAAAATTAATTTACGGTATCGTTCGTATTTTTCAAATAGCTCGAAAATTAATGCAGATTTTTTTTTTTTAAATTACACGCTTTCTGATTTAAATATGATTCAATGAAATTCGGTCGATTTTCGATTTTTTTTCCTGACAAGTAATATAATATTAAATTCTTATATTATCATCTGATGACAAAGTATCGACACATAATTAGATATTAATGGGTCCGTCAAACGACAATGTTAGCGGCGAGGAAATTGCAGCGCGGCCTTAATTGATAACCAGCAATGCACTGTTACATAAAAGTGTACTTGTATAAACACAGTGAAACCTGATTAATTTTTACAGCCTTGTAAATAATTAACATCGTGACCATACTCTTGTTTTCTGTACTTATCACTGTATTTATGTACTATTTACTGATATGAAACGTTATGAAAAATAATTCTCAGAAACAACGCGGACTGGTGAATTGAGATTTTTGACCAATACACGATATATATAGCTATATAGCTTGCAGACTTGATTAAAATATACACAGTATAACGAAATAAGCAAAGTGCCCTTGGATGGGTAAAGAGTACCGTGAGACATTGGGTAACATTAAGAATAGATCTCGGTTGTTATATTAAGATGATAATAATTAAACGTTTTATGAAGTGTACAACAAATTCGACAAATTGCTTGATCTCTAACCCGTATGTACTTTGAAGATGTGCAATAGAGAATGCTTAAGGTCATCCACAGTTGCGGCCGAACAACCATTAAAGTAATGGAGCGAACATTTGACGGATATTTGTATGTATGTATGTATTAGTTTAGAGTGCAATAAACAACATACGGGTAAGATACAAAAAAAAACATGGAAAGAGGATAAGAAGTTTTTGATTTTCACTGCATATAATTCTAGCCGATCAGTAAGAACTCATATCGAACCAATAACATTCTTAAGTGCCATAGGTAAATGAAGAGGACACGAGGCGCATGCATCTAGCCGCCCCTGTTGAGTCACCGAGCCAATGACCTCGCATCACAACCAAATCACGAGTTAATAATTTAAAGATGATAAAATTCAGGCACCTAACGACGTACAAGTACAATACCGTGTGGACGATCAGTTCGAAAGTCAAAGAGTCATAATAGTTTTGATTTGTGCAGATGGTAACGGTCTTGTGGTATCACTATTGGATTTACCCTTATTATTGAAACTCAAATAACATGACAGTATAAAAACTAACTTACGCCTAAAAAAATATTCGATATACTTATGGGGCCAACATTACCCACGAGTAAATTCTAATTAAACAATCAAACGAACATTTGTTATTTCAATTTTCACACGACCTTCGAGCAGTTTAGCTGGTTGATACTAAGTGTGGTAAGGTATAAAGAATAGTGCGACGAAAAAATCCCATCGAATACCGACGCGTTCGAATATTCTATTCAACATAAACATATTTTTGTATATACATATTTACATACGAGTAAATGGGATAACAGCATTCACGACACATTTTACACGCGGCCCAAACCGCCATTGTCATTTCGACCTTATATACGATAATCATAAGACATCGGAAGGTATCGAGTCACGCCCTGCATAAATCCCATACAAAGCCAATTAGAATGCAAAACTCGTTATATGGCATACAGTCGTTCAAATACAATACAATACTACAACGTACACGACAATCGAGTATCGAGGCACGTGTCACGACTCCGGCACGATGTGTCTTACGTGGGCCTCACAATTAGCATGCGGAAAATGAGAGCCGGTGCGACAGCGTAGCGACCCGACTACAGACCGTAGGGCCGGACAAAAGTTGTATTTTATGTATTCTATTTAACTAGCCGACCCGGCAAACGTTGTTCTGCCATATAAATTATAACAGTATTCTCTACGATATAATGGATGTTATTATACACATAAACCATGCTCTTGAATTACTCTATTTATTATAATAAAAAAAAAACCGCATCCAAATTCATTGTGTAGTTTTAAAGACCTAAGCATACATAGGTACAGAGAGCAGAAAGTGACTTTGTTTTATGATAAATCACTGTTTAGACACTCAATAGTTTAAGCGGTGTTATTGGAGATCTAATATTTTTATTATCTGGCTCTTTTCAACATGCAACAACTACTGAGAGGTGATCAAGGAAGATTTCTTTTCCTATACTTTGTTGCCTAATTTGCTGCTAACATATATAATTTTCATTTCCATAAATTACCTATCAACACTTGACACTACTTGCATGTGAGAAACTAATTTTTCAATATAAAGTTAATTAATGTAGGCAACAACAGTAAATAGGTATTATATTCAATATAAACATAGCCTTACAGAATTTAGACGCAGAAAGAGTAGGAAGGTTTGTTGTAGTTTTGTTTAAACCCTATCGACACTCTGAAACTTTTACTCAATGTGGTGAAAGAAACATTGTACTGCATTGAATCCACCTGAAGCTCAGCCACTACTGTTGTGTTCTCTATAGTTTTCATAGGCCTTTGTAAGGTGCATGCACCTGAGCAGACAGGTATTTTTAGTAAGTGTCCTATTCTTTGTGTGACAATAGCACATTAGCTCTGGTGGCCATAATTATTTGAGAATTCCCCCAAAACAAGTTTAACATCGACCATCTGTGTTTTATATCTGTTTAAAGATATCCAGTTAAACCCAAGCAATCTGTGTCCAGTTGGAGATTAGAATCAAGAATCAATGGCCGTATGAGTTATGTCGGTCTGTTAAAAAAATCATTTTGTAGGTATAATGTATAATTTTTGTGTTCCTAAAAATATTTTGGTTAAACAGTTATTTTATAATGTAAAATCAAATAAATCAGATATAGTAACAATTGGCAGTAGTTGGAAACATTAAGTTTACCTACTACAATAATATATAATACAAGATGAAACTACAGTGCAACCTTAATATGCCGCCCACAAAATATAGCGATTTCCTGGACTTAACGAATTTCTCGAAATTCCCTAGAACTGTCCGTAAGAGATCTTACCTTAGTGTAACGAATTACTTGATATATCTAATATTTACTTGGTACCTTCCGATTTGTTATATCGAGGTTGCACTGTAAAGGGAATGCCTTATACCGCCAATAAAATTATTACATGAACCACCATGCAATTGTCCGACCATTGATTATTGTGCCTACATAGCTACCTCGTCGATTTAGTAACCTAAATGTATCACATACATTCATATGTTTGGATTGTGATTCCCAAATGACAATAAGATTATCAACATCAGTTGTTGCTAGGATTCAAAACAAAAATTCCTTAATACGTATGTGGCGTAGAAAAACCTTTCGTTTGATGACCAAATACTATGTATGTATGTTTTGAAGACGTTATGTAGAAATCATACGGAAAAATATTCATGGCCCATTCAAATTTTGCATAATTTACTGTAATAGCAAGTTCCAAGTAAGCCGTAAAACAAACCTATGGTTAAACTTTTCATGTCTATCAGATTCGAATTTAAAGCTTTAGTAAAATGTGATATATACCTAATTTTGAACTGACATTTAGGATAATCAGTTTTTAATTAAACAATACCTAGTTGGTACGTAACTTTAATTTTCGTATGACTTCTTTATAGCTTGGCACTGATCTAGTTAATTGATCACCTTTGAACCTGGTATACTCAATTCCCCATTACAAAAAAACAATTTTTTAAAGACCATGTATTCCAAATACACAAAAGTTTTTTTATGTATTTTTACCGATTTTAACTAAGTTCTATAAAATGGATATAGGTGTAATTTCTTCCAAATATTCATTTAGATTTCAGAAATGCTATGTATACACTATAACCTATTTAACTTCTTAAACAAAATTACGACTAATTTTTAATTTCCAACAGGGAACCGACGGGTACAATGAGTATTATTATTATACAGGTAAGTTATTAGTAGTAACTTTGTTCTGTAAACAGATAAGATATTGCTAAAGTTACATTGGTACATAATGTTAATTACAAAAATAGCAAATATAAAATCATTTTGATTCAAACATAAACAAGTGGCCTGTTATATTGGGTAAAACATATTTAATTTGTAGTAATATCAACAAATCTAAAATGTAATTATTTATCATTTGTCCGAAAACCTAACATAATCTACAAAGAGAAAGTATAGAAAAAAAAGTAACGTAGACACTCAAACGTTCCTCGCTACGTAGGTACTAGAAGTACGTAGTAAGACTCCTTACGAACATTTTAAATACAGATAACTTAAACAGGCATAAAACCGTAACTTTTTTTGTGTCTACAAACCTTGATAATTTCAGCAAAACTGCTTTGAACACTTTAACACCATTAACATTTGTATAAAATATGATAAATACTTGAAACTTGACAAAACTTGCAAAGTTGGTCAACTTCAAAACTTTCAGGCACTAACAAAATGAAACACCGTTTCACACTTCAAAGTTCATAAAAGTAAAAAAAAAGTTAATTTATCGATTCAATATAACACCAAATATAGGAAACTACATTACACAACGATTGAATTGCAATAAATGTCGGTTGTATGACGAATAAATTCCACCACAAATTACAAACTGACGCGAGGCAATAGCAACAACGACCAGCTAAACTCAAAAACTGAACTCCTACCATAAACAATATCTCTGAGAGCGAAAAGTAAAGCACAAACCGTTTCCATAAAGAACATTGTTTTGAGTTCTATATTTATATATTTATTTTATAACGTTATATTTATTTAGGTACCGAATAATCGACATATTATGCTAAAAAAAAATCATATTGTGTATTTGGTGATTTTCCTTGGTTATAATACATATTTATAATACATCTGATAACACTTGTAGCAAAACAAATTTGATATTAAAATAATTAAACCTATGATGAATTGCATCATTAAACTACGTGTCTAGGATATAGTACTTACATTTAGATAAATCGTAAATTATGACAGTTGATATGTTAATTCGATCTTGATTTTATTTTACATATAATCACGATTATAGCTATTTTGACTTGAACATAGACAGGTATTCGGACAAAATATAACAGCAATATGATAATAAGTAAATTGTAATAAGCTTTGCTTATGATCATGTAATTATGACCATAAAGATCTTGGTTCTAGATGACGTTTATCAATATTTACTTCTTATATATTCCCTCGTCTACCGATAGCCAATGCCAAGAATTAGCGACGTAGCGTGTCGAGGAGAGCATCAGAGTGAATAATTGGTTCAATCAAGTACTGCTACTAATCACTAAAAGGCCGGCGTACCGTTCATGTTATATTGTCACCTTATTGTTACTACCAACAAATCCAGAGATGAGAACTGTTTTTATAGTAATAAAAATGTAATCAGCAGATTATCAAGTCTTTGCTTATAATAATTAAGATGTAGAATCGGTTTAAATTAATGAAGTCTTTCACAACTGTGTAAATGAAATAGAATAATCATGTACTTTCATAATTTATATATTTTATTCTAAAATTATACACTCATACACACATAAAACTGTATTTTCAATCATTCCCAAATAGTAAACACCAGATACAACTATATAAATAAAATATCGATTTTTTTTATCGTAAATTTCTTTTAAGACAATAATGACAAGATAAACATTAACATCTGATGATAATACTGATTATCCATAGCACAATATAGGAAAAAAAACGAAACAAATCAAATGAAAATATTTATTATAGAAAATAATACTTTGACTTCATGTCAAATCAATAGATCTACAAAATTGTATTATTTGATTTCTTAAAATATAAATCAGGAGATTACAAAATACCTATCAGAATAGAATAAATCTACAAAAAAGGATCTTACAAATTATCTTAGAGTTGTACGATGCTAGGGAGAGCTAAGTGAACCCAAAATTTAATCATGTAATTTGTTTTTCCTATTATTAAATATTCCAAGTAAATGCAATTAAATCACACAAAAGACAATTTCTTAAAGTAGCTAATTATCTTACATTTCGAAACATTAGCAATCTTACATGATTAAAGTTTGGGGGCAATCTCAATTGAGACTTGTACTGCCATGATAACCCCTATTATTATCAGAAATTCTTGCACTAAAGTATTTCCAGTAATGTCAATATTTTTAACAAAATGCTTCGTCCATCCCTACGGACAGGAGTTATCGTGACAAACAAATTACACTAAGAGTGAGTGTGTTGTGTCAAGTAGGTTTACTGGTCAGAGCCTTCTTCCTCTTCATCTTCATCCTGTTCCTCTTCAGTGGAGGCCGCGTCTTTCTTGGGAGGTGGAACGTCTTTGCGAGGTCGTCCACGTCCACGTCCCTCACCAGAACCAGACTGAAATATGGAAAAAAATTCATACAATTTCCAATACAAAAAAATATGGTATATACAAAATACACTTCTATTGTCTCCATTTTCGAAATACATACCTTCCCCTTCGGTGCTGCCTTTTTCTTAGATCCTTTAGGCCTGCCTCGGCCTCTTTTCACTGCCGGGGCTTGTTCATCATCGGATGAATTCTTAGATTCTTTGGTTTTAGTAGCTGCCGGGGGTCTACCTCGCTTTTTAGTATCCAATTTGGGCTCCTACAATTGAAAGATAAAATTTAATTTTAAGGATTGATTTTTAACACCAACATACCAATAATAATACAAACCGATTGTGTTCCATTCGATTTTGGTCTACCGCGCCCCTTCTTCTCTACAGTTGTTGAACCGTCATCAGACATTTCAGCCTATTGATTATTCACCTACACACGATCTGAAAAATATTTAAATGTCAACAACCTCAGGCATTGATGATTAGAAATTCATATTTATCGATTATACGCCGAGAGCGAGACAGATATATTACGACGCGAACTCCAAAACAGAATAACACACTGAAACTAAAAATGCGCGCTTACGCCAAAGAATGGGGGAGCCGATTTAAGAAAAACAAATAAAGAGCGATGTCGTTGACCATCGAGACGCTTGGCTTGCATTAATATAAGCGATTACGCTCAGAGCGCTTCGTATGTTCTAACAGATACAAGTCATAGGCATAAATCTTATATGAAAGCTAAATCACATAAAATAAAATATCTGTAGAATATTAAAATACATTCGATTTTATGCCACAAATTGTACTTCCAGAAAGCCAAGCCAATATAAATGGAGTCTGCCATTAGGTAATTATTGTAGTATTGTAAAATATTACACTCATAATACATAGAATAACAAGGCTTATGGCACAACTTTGCGAGATTTACAATGTGATTTAACTCATAATACAGGAAATTACGAAAATATTTATTAAAGTATACTCACAAAATTGTTTACAGCTTTCGTTATCGCAATGAGCAAAAAGATTATTATGGCGGGCTACGATATGAAGAGCGCTAAACTAAACGAAACGACGCTTTTTAGGCGTCAGTGCAGAGGGCGCTATCAAACAAACGAAGCTAGAGGCAAGCGTGTAGGCAAAGATAAGATAAAGGGAAATCCTAAAAGAAGTAGTAAATGACAAAGTAATTGACGTCTTTATAAGAAATCGCCTATATTAAAAAATTTGGAATTAGAATAGTAAATTTTTTATGACAAACAGTGCTAAACAGGAATTCTAGGCAATATTAAACGTCACCAATGGGTAGAGATACTTATTTAAAACACAATCAAATTGTTTAACACTAGTTTGAAATTTTAACTTAGCGCCACCTTATCGTCGATTTTTAGTAAGCGATAGTGATACTTTAATAGTAAACTATATTTTTCATAGTAAATAGATAGTAAATCTTTGTAGATGTTTAAGCGAATCGAAGTTTAAAAAATATATGAAATACTGAGTCCATCAGTTGCACAACTTTTTTTTTATATTTCAGAGTAATCGACTATCTATCAACATTGTCAGGGACTATATTATAATAATATTATGTCACAAATTCATCGTTTACAGATTTGTGATTATCATTTACTACTGCGGAAATTACAATCTTTGTGTTCTTCGTCTCTACCGGAACGAATCATTGTCCTAAATACATTTCTAAATAAGTACATGTTGAAATAACTTTACACCGATACAAAGAAATAATATTCATGCACGTTAAACATTTTTTTCTGGGAATGAAACTGAATACATAAGGCCCTGCTCAACAGGCATATTAGTTAAACCCTTGTACTGAGAGAGGCCACTCTTTTTTTCCATCAGCTGGGCTTCCGAAATTTTACACACAGACCTTCTTCGTATATTGTTTTATTACATTAGTACATCTTTGGACATTTATTCTTATAAGATATCTTAAATTTCATTGAAGAACATACGGTATGGCTTAAGTACTTCTTTTGATTCTACGCTTCATATAACTTTTTAATTCATTTATTTATTTGTAATTCAGGCCGTATAATCGCAGTTGTACTTGTCATATGGTGTGTAAATCTGAGGAATATATAAAAAAAGAGGTAATACTATGTTTTTAATCAGTTTAATTAAGTATCCATTGATGGTATTAAGACTCAAAACTTCATTAATACTGACACACGGGCTCGTAACAAGCGCGCCTTGTGCCGTTGCCGACAAGCTCGCGACCCATTTACACTACTGTTTTCCATTAACAATGACCCGCAACGGTATAACAGTTACGCTAGCGAGTATTGGCCTTATATGTTTTGATCGGCTGCATCAAGAAAATCAAAATCAATCAACTTCATTAAAAATAAAGAAGACAGTGACATTAGATAGACAACCAAATGATGTAAAGATTATATAGACTAGAATAGATTATAATTTATAAATTTATACTCTCTTGGAGCTAAACTTTAGTTGTTTTACTGGACAACGCTAATCGAAATGGAAATCTTATAATGAAAGGAAATCAATTATTTAATTATTTGACCCAATATTTACTTTTAGGTTAATTTAAGGTAGTTATTGTTCTTTTATTATTATCAATAAATTAATTTTAATACGTATCAACTGTAGTCATCATGGAGATCCCAATAGAACCGAGCTTAGAGGACTGCTGTAATAGTGGATGCAACCCCTGTATATTTGATGTTTACGAAAGGCAATTAGAGTTCTATAGAAATGTGAATAAAACACATAAACTACCCGAATTGGGAGGAAAAAATGGCATTTCCCAATTAGCATATACATCATTTGTAATTGTTAATACACTTAGAATAAGCAACTTCCAGAAAATATTAAGATTGAAAAGGACCATTCAAGATGATATTAAGATCTGGTGGAATCCCGGAGATCACTTCCTGTACAAATATGTCAGTGAAAATTTATCATGCACCCGGGCCTATACTCCAATTAAGCTTCACTCTGATGAGAATGAAGATTTTGATTTTTCAATAGCAATCAAATGTTATAATAATGGGCTTGTTTCTAAGCACTTGTTTAACTTAGAAGAAGGCGATACAACACTATGGAGAGGTCCATATGGCTCTTATAAAATGGAACCAAATAAATATAAAAGAATTATTATGGTTGCACAAGGAACAGGGATAGCTCCATTTATATCAATAATTGATAGCATTTTGAATAATGAGGATGATATGACTGTTATTATATTAAATTACTGTTGTGAATCTATAAATGAAATATTGTTCAGAGATGAATTGAATGTATACAGATCTTATTGGAATTTCTCATACGTAATATATTTGTCTTGTTTTCCAATTAACACCAATTTCAGGTATCAAGAACCAATTAGTACAAGCAAATTTTGTATCAAAGATTTGAACAAATTAAAACCTTATATGAATGATCAATTTTTGATTTGTGGATCATCTACATTTATGAAATACTATGGTGATGTTTTAAAGAAGGAAGAAGTGCCTTTGGAAAATATAATGTTGTTTTAAAATGTTATGGAACTAGCTAATTTTTTCATACAAAGTACCTGTAAATTAAATTTTATTGTTTGGTTGGTTCTTTTCAATTAATTAAAATAAATGCTTTTTAAATAAATACTATCATTTAAAAACCAAGTCAAAAACCATTATTTACAGCTTTTGTCTTGTTCCATTTCCTTCATCCTTTCCTGATTATATGTTTCACTGGCTCAAATTGCTACAGTATGCACACTTGTGTTTCTTTTTCTGGTAGACCACTGTGCACCCTGCCTATGTTATTTACTGTCTTTTTAACTACTATTTTTACTGGTTGTCTGGAAGAAATCGCTTAATAGTGATAAGACCGACAATTGTATTGTCCTTATCTTTCTGTATATTTATTTGTCTTATGGTGTACAATAGAGTGTATTATTATTATAAAGATGGCTCACATGTATTCGAGAGTTAATTAAAACAAATGAATTATTATTTTTTTATTGTCTGATTTATTTATAACAAATTGTAGATATTATTAAATATCTAATATTGTGCTCTTGATGAGTATTTAAAACTATTTGGGCTCGTCATGACCCAGCTTTCCAAATGTGTAAAGGAAATCGTCTGAAACTTTTTGCATTGATACAGTAGATTGCATCACTATTCACTACTGTAATTGTGACACATTATCGCAAATCGACCTACGCCGATGATTAAAATTAAAAATTCATACAAGAGACAAAAAGGAATAAAACGTTAAATAGATGCTAAAGTAAATATAAAATATAATTCCGTAGAAATGACCGCCGATGTTATATTTGAAATTGGCCGTCAAAAATATGGAACTTAAAAGATTGTCTATTTATTTAGCCCTCCATAAATCTTGATACATAATTAGAATTATTGTTATCTATAAAATTGGTTGTTAGGATGACATCACACGATTGACATGTATGTTTTATTATAATTAGATTATTTTTTGTTGAGTCATTAGAAATATTTATACACTCTAGAGAATGAAAATGAAATTCAATTTTAATTGTACAGTAATATCCAGACGCTTGTAATTTTTAATTTTAAAGTAGAACTAAGACATTTTGTTATTATAAGCACGTCCAGAATTTTGTAATAATTTTGGGAGCTGATAGTATATCTTGTTACTGGCAACTCTGTTGACCTGTACATTGCCCAATTAATCAAATAGAAAAAATATAAGTTATGGATTTTTTCGCGCCGGCGCGAAGCGTGCTTGTACTGCCATTCTTATTAAATATTTAAGTTACATTGATAATGACTCCAAGTAAAGTTAAATAAATTGGTATAACATAAATATAACGTTATATTTGAAAACGGTATTTGGTGATCATGCTGTAATCTACATTAAAAATATTTCGTTTTCATGGAAGTGTGATTTTATGCAATACTTTCTATAAAACTGAAACAAAATGGGTTCAATCGTGTTAAAAAGTTTATCTGTCCTATTAGGAGTGTTCTTTATATTTGT
>DWUN01000257.1:0-25986 GCA_018249975.1 Passova gellias
CCAATACTCTATCACGCCAATCATATAGATTTGTTGATGGTATTTTATATTCACTACATATCTCAGCTGTGCTTTTTGATTTTTTATTGCTTCTAAAGCTATCTTTGCTTTTAACTCTGGTTCATTTTTTTTTGTTGCCATACTTTTACCCCTTTACCTTCCTACTCGGATTAACCAATTTTTTTTGGTCTAGATTATGGGGTGCATTATAGTCCTGACAGTGGTAATGAATCTGATGATAATGTAAAACTTAAATCCACAACTCCACCACGTTCTATACTAAAAGCAGAGAAGCCACCGATATCGCCTAAGCCTGTTAATTCAAAATGAAATATGAAGCTTCTCCTGCAGCACAAGCAAATAATGTTGACTCGGTGAATAGTGAGGTGCAAAAACCATCTTCTTTGGTAGTCGAAACATTAATCTTTTTGGTGAAAGAGCACACAAATATCAACTTCAAAGTGTCATAGATCGAGGTAAGAGAAAGTAGTACACTCTTCTTAAAATTAGTTTACCTACATGTCTGATTGTATTAAGATTACATAGTACAATCAGATTTATCAAATGCGCTTATCTCAATATTACCTGCCAACTTTAAAAGAAACCCCGGCTGGTGCTGAAATTATTTCTCATCAATATTTGTTACGTACGGGCTTAATCAAACAGACAGCATCTGGAATTTATTCTTGGCTGCCGCTTGGTCTTTTGGTACTTAAAAATATTGAAAATATTATCAGAGATGAAATTGGTGCTATTGAAGTGTTGATGCCTTGTGTGCAGCCAGCAAGTCTTTGGCGAGAGTCAGGACGTTACGATGATTACGGCAAAGAAATGCTGCGTATTAAAGACAGGCATGAAAGCGATATGCCTTTTGGTCCAACACATGAGGAGGTGGTAACTGATTTGATTAGAAATACGGTAAAAAGTTACAAAGATTTGCCACTTTGTTTATATTAAATTCAGTGGAAGTTTCGTGACGAAGTAAGACCTCGTTATGGCGTTATGAGAGGCAGAGAATTTCTGATGAAGGATGCATACAGTTTTGATGTAGATTACGAAGGTGCACTGAATTCATATAATATGATGTATAAAACTTACATAAAAATGTTCAAACGCATGGGACTTACTGCAATTGGAGTAAGGGCAGATACAGGACCAATTGGAGGAAATTTAAGTCATGAATTTCATATATTGGCAAGCACCGGTGAGAGTACCACTTTATATTATGACAACACATTTTCTGAACTGCTAGAGAGTGAAGATATTGAAAGCCTGAAGAGCATATATGCAGCTTCAGACGATATGCATGATCCTAAAATTTGTCCTATACCGCAAGAACAGTTAAATGTTAGTAAAAGTATTGAAAAATATATTTTTTATATTAATATGCATAATGGGCATATTTTTTATTTTAATGATAAATATTCGAAACCTATGAAGGCAAGTATTACTTCTCAAGATGGAAAAAATGTTAATATGCATATGGGTTCGTATGGTATTGGAGTTTCAAGGACTGTTGGCGCAATAATAGAAGCTTTCCATGAAGATTAAGGAATTATCTGGCCAGAGGCAGGAGCTCCTTTTAAAGTTGGTTTGATCAATTTACAAACAAAAGTAACGGAGGCTGCAGATAAAATATACAAAGCTTTGAAAAGCGATGAAGTGCTTTATGATGATACGGACGAAAGTGTAGGAGTGAAATTTGCCAGAATGGATCTGATAGGCTTGCCGTGGCAAATAATTATTGGAAAGAAAGCAGTAACTTCAAATATAGTTAAAGTAAAAAATAGGGCAACTGGAGAGGTAGAGGAAATACAAGTTGAAGAAGCAATAAATCGTTTTAGCGCAAAATGATATACGGTATTGGCACTGACATAGTATATATACCCAGAATATTGCGAATATCACGAAAATACGGGGAAAAAATTCTCAATAAAGTCTATACTAAGAAGGAGATAGAGATAAGCAAAAAATATAATAGCCAAGAAGTAAGGGCAAAATATTTTGCTAAACGCTTTGCTGCAAAGGAAGCTTTTGTTAAAGCGCTAGGCACTGGATTCAGCCAAGGAATTATAATGAAAGATATAGAAATATACAGTAATATCAGGGGAAAACCACATCTTGCTATGACAAAGGATTTCATCTCGAAAGACTACAAGATACACCTTTCTCTAAGTGATGATCAAGATTATGCTACTGCGTTTGTTGTAATTTGCGTTGAGTAGATATTGTTTACTACATACGATTTCAAAAATGTTTTTGAAATTATACTTTGACCTGCACAGATCGACCTTTTTGTGAATCCTGGTTTCTGCTTTCTTCAACTTGTTTTGCAAAAGATGTCTCTTGTGTGTTCATATGTTGAAGTGGTTTAGCAATTTCACGCACAACAGCAGCAACTGCAGTTAAAAACGCCTTGAACAATCCACCCAAAACTCCACCAACTGCTTCTTTACCGTACATACGAGCTTGCTTTTCATTGTCATCAGCAGTTTCCCCTGCCCTCCTTCTTGGATCCATTCTATGAGCAATAACTGAAAGCAACATCCCCCTAATTGAAGACTTCACTCGTGCTTTTGCCTTCTGAACATCCCCATCACTTGCTACTTCATGTTGTTCCCTACTATTCATTAGCTCCTTTTGTTGTTGAAAACTTAAGATCTCTTCCATCAGGTGTTTTCTTCTCTTTTCCAGAACTCTTTTCTTGGATTCTGATTTATCGCGAGTGTGTTTTGTGGTTTCAAGTTCTACATCAATATCCTCAGATGCTGCTTGGCTATATAAGGTTTCTATTAGCCTATCTACACTTCGCTTTACTTGCATAGTCCTTTCGTAACTATCTAAATTATCAACTCCTTTATCAATTTGACTTAAAATATCCTCGAAAGGTTTTATATACACTTTTTGCACTGCTCTTCAAGCTGATTTTCATTATTCAAATTCCTTTCTCTTCTGTCATCGCTATTCTCTTCAACATTATCATCGCCTTCTTCGAAAAGATCCTCATCGTTCATAATTTTTTTTAATTTATTCCTACTTATTATTATTGTACATGAAAAAATTAAATTAACACTAATGAAAAGTGTTTACGACTTCAGCACTGGCTAAAACTACAGTGAAGCTGTCAAAAGTGGCAGGATCGTAATATCTCTCATATAATTCAACCGAACACCTGAGTTTTATCTTCTCCTGAGCATTAAAACTAATCTCATAATCATTATTAGAGTTTAACATAACAGAATTACGCAATAATTCATCAGCCAATACTGAATTTAAAATGCCATTAATTTTTATTGTAATCTTTCTACTTCCAGCACAATCAAGCACTTTTCTCCAGCCAAAAGAGGAAATATCTTTCATCTCTTCTTTGTTAGTACGCAAAGTAAACCTTAAGTTTCGTATATTATTCAGCACAACAAAATTATTGTCATGACCTTTAATTTTCAGCTGTAATTTGCTCATCGCTACCTCCTTGTATTAAAATATCAAAATTAATTGTTGAATGTAAAACTTCATCATGCTGATTTATAGCACAATTACTTTCCAAAATGGTCTCACTACCAATGCTCTTTACCACCAAGCTAACATGCTTTATAGCAGCAAGCATGCTGCTTATATGATAAGTATATATGTCGCATGAAAATCTTACTTTTGTAGCAAAGTTGGATAGCATATGCAGGTTAATATAATTTACTATGCGCAATCTCAGATAAGGAATAGTTACCTGCTTAGGCAGGTAATCATAGATGTTAGTAAGATATTTCTTTAAATCAGAGTTTGCTTTTAATGCTGCATAAATACTATCATACAACTCATTTATAATTTGAATTTTTCCATCTCACAGATACGGTTACAAAGATTGCAATTTGTAGGTACAACAGATGGTGTCATCCCATGCCCAGACACTGGTTCACTTTATAATGATGTCATTCCAGTAGCTCTTTCTTGTCATCCCAGTGTCAAGCACTGGGATGACATCGAAGGGGCTACTCGGATGACACCATCTGTTGTATCTGCTATTGAATGACAAACAGGAGCTAAAAAACAACCTTTGGTTCGCGAAATGGAGAATACACCTTCTTCACTTCAGATAAATGGCTACTTACTTCTGATTCACGATTTTTATAGAGAGTAGAAACATGCTGTATAATACCTAGCTTTATTTGCTCAGGAACACTATCATAACCAGCTTCATATACAACATCAACTCTTATTATGCTCAAATAATTGAAAAACTCAATATAGCTTCCTATATCACTAAAATAATAACTAAGTTTTCTATTCTTATCAGTAGCCAATATTATTTTATTCACAGGACCATAGCTTAAATAGATTTTACGAGGTATATAACCTTCATATGAAACTTGCCACGTTTGCTTTACCAGTGACTTTTCCATATGCCACTGAGCATAATCAGTTGCCATAAAAATAAAACTTGAAATCAACTTATCATCTTGATCATTTTCAATTCGTAAAAAAGGTTTAAGCTCTCCTAAAGTTACTGGAAAAGATTTAGGCTTAGACTTACGTTGTATATTTATGATTGGATACTTTAGTCTTTTTGACATAACAACCCTCCTTTTCTATATATAGCTAAAATAAGTAAGACTTATCCATAAAAAATCTTACTTATTTTAGTTATCACTTAATATTAAATTGCAGCAGCAACTCTATCGTACAAGTATATTGAGAAGAGAACGTATTAACGCTGTTTCTCCTTTTTTTAGGCCGGATTTTAGTAGATTGACATTCTGAGAATGAATGTTATTGAAAGTGAAGTTTAGCTCTTTAGCAAGTAGACTGCGAAATTTCTGCACACTTTCATATGCGATGTTTTCAAGTTCATGCGCAAACTTATCTTGAGCCGCAGCTGCTATGTCTTCTATTTCTTCATTGAACTCTTCTAGCTTTCTTTCCTTACCTTTAAAATTTTTTGCAAAAGTTTTCATATTAATTGGCCTCAACTATTCTTGTAATTATAATGACAATAAAAAAACTACCGAAGTAAAAAATTCGTACTATGAAACTGCAAACAAAATCAGCACACCAAATCGGTTCGCTTTATAGCGTAAATCCTATCATCCTGATACTCTTTACTGTCATTCAAGTACCTCTTTTTTGTCATCCCAGTGCCCAGACACTGGGATCCATGTTGCTCACAAGCAAACTAGCCTAGCATAGAAAGGTGGTACAACGTTTTCGATGAGATTGCAGAAAGGCTGGATTCCAGCATCAAGTGCTATCTCTATAGGACTCCTCACTAATCCAAAATATTAATAAATTTACTAATTATAAAAAAGGCAAAAGGATCCCCACTTAGTGAGTTTGACCCTATAATAATTTAAACTGGCGCTGTAATAATGTGCTAACGCTTAAAATAAGCGCGTTTTGGCTGAATGTAGAAAAAATAAAAAAGACATGCAGCCGCTATAATTTTATGTAATCCGCCAATAAGTACCTTAAGTTTTTTACTGAATTTTTGTTATTGAGCCTGCAGGTCAAAAACAAGTTTTGAGTCATAAATACCCTTAGTGTCATAATAAGGAAAGTTGGCAATATTTGTCAAGTAGTTTTCTTATCTTTTACAGGCATAATTTACATGCTACAATCAAATTTTCATAACTGGTGAATAAAAATGCAAAGAGACAAAATTAAAGTAGAAATAAAAAAGTTATCACACGGAGAAGACTTGTCTCTTCCATGTTATGCAACTACGCAGAGTGCTGGTATGGATCTTTATGCTGCATTGGATACCTCTGTTATTTTAAATCCACTTGAAAGGTTACTTATTCCAACTGGCATTGTGATTGCAATACCAAACGGTTTTGAAGGGCAAGTACGCCCGCGTTCTGGACTTGCTGCAAAAGATGGAATCACTGTCTTAAATTCTCCGGGCACTATAGACTCCGATTATCGAGGTGAAGTTAAAGTTTGCCTAATCAATCTAAGTAATCAGCCATATGAAATAAAAAGAGGAGATAGAATTGCACAAATTCTTATCACTCCTGTACCTGAGATAATTTGGAACAACATAGAAGAATTCTATGCAAAAGAAACTGCTCGCAATGAAGGAGGCTTTGGCTCAAGTGGTAGATAATTTATTGTTTATAAGTTGACAATAATAATTCTTTACATACAACTTTAATTAATTTAAATGAGGCAATTATGTTAATTTTTAAAAACCACCGTGGCCAGCTCCACAAAACAAATACTGCACTTTTAGTACTTACTTCTCTGTATGTTATAGGCGCAGCAGTAGCACTTTCATCACCATATTTGATGTCTTCAACTTATATACTTGCTCCACTTGCAGCTTTTGCAGCTACACCACTTGGAATGAGTGTTTTAGCATTTGTTACTGTTGCACTGATTAGTTTAGCAATATATTCCTTCATGAAAAATAACGAAATATCTGAGCTTAAAGCTCCGAGAATTGTTGCTGGTAGCTGTCAAAGATACCTGATGTTGCAGGTAACAGATAAAGATCTTGAATTTATTGAAGAGAACTATAAGAACGAAAATGGTGAATATACCATAGATTTTACTAACTCAAAAGGTGAAGTATTCAAAGCTGATAGTTATGGTCAGATTAGATATATCGATAATCCTGATCAGATCTTGCTTGGAAACACTAAACTCCTTGATCTACATCAGCTATACAAGAAGAATGGTGATGGTATATTTGAAGAGATAAATTGTGGACAAGAGTTAGAAATATTAGGTTTAGGCGTCGAAGAAAATGATGCTAAAGAAGTAACCATCGAATTTGTGCCAAGCTCAATTGTTAAGTCACCAAAAATTGAACACGAAGAGCCAGAAAGATTATTAATCAGCCAAGTATAAAAGGAATAAGTCTTCCCTTCATTTTTTTACTGTTAATGACTTAAGCTTATTGTAGAAACTGTCTCAAAAAATAGATATTCACATACTTGTAAGAAATTTGCTAAGGATTTTTATTTAATTTAACTGCATCTTTTGCCTTATCCAATAACCCATTAATAAAACCAATTTCGCTTGGTTTATCAAGTAAATCAGATGCAATGTTAGTATACTCATTGATAACAACTGGAACTGGTGTATCGCAATTAATCAACTCACATATTGCAACGCGCAAGATAGATAAGCTTATAAAATTCAACCGTGGGAGGGACCAACTTGGGTGTAAATAAGACTCTATTATTTTATCATATTCTTCACTGCTCTTTATAACCTTATATAACAAGTTTTCTAAGAACTGATGGTCAAATTCTTCACATTCAAATATATCTCTCAACTTATTTATGTAGTCCTTAAGCTCACAATTTTCCAGTTTAAAAGTGCTTTTGTTGTAACCTACGAAAATATTTGAATAAGCAATTTGTACAGCAAGAAATCTTGCCGTGCTTCTTTTGATGCACCACTTTTTATCTACTGGTTTTTCTTCCATTATTTTAATTTATTGTGTAGATCTATCATATGCAAAACAGTTGAGGCTGCATGGCCACCAACGTTCTTTTTACTTTTGTCAGCTCTAATTAGTGCTTTATCTTTGCTGTCAGCGGTAATTACGCCCATACCAAGAGGTATTGCATAATGCATAATAACTTGATTTAAGCCTTCGATTACTCCTTTACAAACATATTGATAGTGATCGGTTTCACCTCGAATCACGCACCCAAGAGCTAAATAACCTTCATAATTAGCATTATTGCTTTTTACTGCAAAGAGAATTGTAGCTGGTATCTCAAATGCACCGGGAACCTCAATTACATCGTAACTTGCGCTGCTGCCTTTTAATTTATCGGTTGCACCTTCAAGCAAAAGGTTTGCTACTTCAGTATAGTAAATTGAATTAATTATTAGTATTTTCGACATTTATCCCTCCTTTTCTTGTTAAAAATAACTTTATTAATGATTGCTGAATTAAAGTTATAATATTACTAAATATCCAATATATTACGAGACCTGCAGGAAAAGAAGAAAAGATAAAGACAGAAATGTAAGGTAAAAACTTCATAACATTTACTTGAATATCATCTTTGCTGGGTTCACTTAGCTTCTGCTGAATTATCATGGTAGCGCCGAAAATTATAGGTAAAATGCCTATAGAAATAGGAAAGTTATAATTAAACAACCCAAATAATGTAAAAATGTTTGTTGGGTCAGAAGCTGAAAGATCCTTAATCCATAAATAAAAAGGGGCGTGTCTCATCTCTATAGTAACAAATAATACTTTATACAGAGCAAAAAATACTGGTATTTGTATGAGCATAGGGAAAATGCTCGACATTGGATTTACATTGTTTCTCTTGAACAACGCAATTGTCTCTTTGTGCTGCTTTAAGCTGTCATTTTTGTACAACTCTTTTATACGAGTTAATTCAGGCTGCAGGCTTTTCACCTTGAACATCGAAATATATGATCTATTAGATAAGGGAAGCATCAAAAGTTTGATTACTAAAGTTAGCAATAATATTGCTAAGCCAAAATTTTTCAAAACAAAGTTAAAATATTCAAGCAGCAAAAACACCGGCTTGGTTATAAAATAAAGAACACCAAAATCTACAGCCTTATCAAACAAAGGTATATTGAGAGTGTCTTTATAAGAATCAAGTAAATTCAATTTCTTTGCCCCAGCAAAAAAGTAGTTCAGAGTAGAAGCACTTGTACCAGGGAGTATGTGTGTGTAAGGTCTAACAAAATCTGCTTGAAACTTATCAATGTTATTAACATTCGTGTGTTTAATGCTCACATTTATTTTATCTGATTTCTCAGGTATGATGGCTGTAAGCCAGTATTTATCAGCAAAACCAAACCAATTTTTTTCACTCGTGCTTGCCTTTATTGAACGCTTCTTAGAAATATCCTTATATGTCCACTCCTCTAGCTTATTGTTAAATGCACCTAGTACTCCTTCATGTGATATCCAATAGGATTCGTTAATATTATCACGTTTACGATTGATTTTACCATAGGGAACCAAAACTACATTATCTTTTGTATTGTTTTCAATAATTTGCTCAACTTTAAACATGTAGTTATCGTCAAGGCTAATTTTCATTCTAAATAAAATGCCATTTTCATTATCCCAAAATAAATTGACCTCTTTTTGATTGAGTTTATCTGCTTGCCATACTGTTTTAGAATCTGGAACTTTAATCTTTTCATTCGGATCGAGCCACCCAAATTCTGCGAAATATACATCTTTTGATTCTGCAGGTGACAGTAACACCACTTGTGGAGAAGAAGAACTCGGTTCTAAGTGGTAGTTAGTTAAGATTAAGTCATCAAACCTTGCACCTTTCAGAAAAATTGACCCTTCAAGCATGTTATTGGTTAATTTAACTCTCTGTTCTCGAGTAAAGTTAATAATTTCAGAACGATTTTGGTGTATTATAGGAGCAAGGTCGTTAGAAGATTCGATATGTTCAATATTTTCAATCGATGGTTGGCTTTGGTTCGTGTTAAGAAAATTATCATAAATAATATGCCATAATACTATAATTAGTATAGAGAGAATTGTTGCTAAAATTAAATTTTTTGCTTCTGACATAAAATAAAATCGAACATACCTCCTTAAAGTATATATTAAATATTGTACTAAAACAATAAAATTTACTTATTTTTAATAATAGCTTTTAACGCTAATCTTAAAAATTTACTCTTATGACTTCAAATTTTAATAATATGAATGCAGCAAAAAATCTAGTTATTTGGCTACTGATAATAGTCATTACAGCAATGTTTATTGATTCACAAGGGGATAAACTAAGCAATAGGTTTCTGAGCACTTTTCTACCGTACAAAGGAAGGGTTCAAAATGGCGGAAGTATTGAATTTACAAAGTCATATGATGGACACTTTTATATTCAAGCTCAAGTCAATGATCGTAATATAACGTTTCTGCTTGATACCGGAGCAACTGATATTGTTTTATCACAAAAAGATGCGTTACATGCTGGTATTAACTTACAAAACATTCAAGACTTTAAAATATATGAAACTGCAAAAGGTCAAATAAAAGCTGGAGTGGTTCAAATACCTCAAGTTAAAATAGGAAATTTTTTAATTAATGATGTGCACGCTAGTGTTAATACTCATTCTATGTCCCATTCATTACTTGGCATGAGTTTTTTGAGGTATTTTCATTTCACTATTAGAGACAATAAGTTGATATTATATCGTGACTAGAGAATGCTAAACAGCATTCTGATGCTAAATTATATTAATCTCTAAATTGTGATTATCATTATATGGCTCCGTGTAGTATCTTATCTGGTAAATATCATTACATTCAAGCGTTCCTCTTTTGCTTTCTAAATCAACTTTGCTTGAGATTTGACCTATGCTTTCAACCTTAAGATTGCTGCCTAAATCACCTAATCCTATATTCTTAATCTCAAGAGAGTCTTCTTCAACTTTCACAATCGCTTGCGCTTCTATATCATTGAAAAAATAAAATTTAATATTATCTTCTTCTAAACTATCATCAAGCCCTTCCATGATTACAGTAGATTTTCCAATGACAATATCATTATCATTTTCTTGAGTAGATTTTCATTAATAATATAATTCTTCTTTTCTTGAAAAGCAATGGTAGCATTTAGACTTCCACTCGTACCTGATTTTGAATTCGGATATTCTACATTGTAAGTTACTTTCGTATCATCTGTAACTTTGTATTCAAATGTCTTGTCAATTTCACTATGAGTCTCATTTTGGCTAGGCTTGAGCTCAATATTTTCTATTTCTATCTGTTCATTAAATCTCTCAGTACCATATGAACATTTTAAATTATTTCTATCAAAACTACACTCTGCACCATTTTTTAATTTAACATCAACACTATCTCCTGATGAATTGAATTTATCAATATCTTTCAATCGAAATTTTAAATTATCTACCATAACACACTCCTTTATAATATGAATAATGGGAGTTATATATTAATTTTATTATAAATATATTAACTTTCATGCTAAAAGAGATAAAAATAACAAGCTGATATTGTCTAATAACTAGAGAATGCTACTTATATAATCAGTATTTCTGATGCTGATTCCCTAAAATATGTTAATCTCTCAGTTGTGATTATCATTATATGGCTCCGTGTAGTATTCTATCCGGTAAGTATCATTATATTCAAGCGTCGCACTTTTATTTTCTGAATCGATATCTTTTGAAGTTAACTCTGAACTTTGGACATCAAGCTTACTCTCTAAGTTCCTAATTTTTAGATCAGACAACCCTAGTTCTGTTCTTTCATTTATCACTGCCTGCATTTTCCCTTTATAAATATCGGGAAAGTAAAAGGTATTTTTTTCTTCTCCATCGTTAATAAACCCTTCTATTTTTACATTAGACAACCCTCCTAAAACCTCTTCATTATCTATTTTAAGTTCACTGTCAATACTTACACTTCCTTTCGTGTCTGGAGCCACATACTTTGCATCGTAACTTACTTTCATATTCTCTTTTTCTGGAATTTTAAATGTCAATTTCCAATTACCTTGCTTACTCTTTGATGCATCAGAAAGCATAATATTTTCTATTTCTATCGATTCTTGAAATGCGCTTTTATCTTTGTTAACATAGATATCATGTGTACACTTCAATGTTCCTTCATTTAAATTACACTCTGCACCATTTTTTAATTTCATATTAAAACTACATTCTTCATTATAAGTATCTTTGCCTTTTTTACATCCCTTAAATTGGGGGTCCTTAGCAATATTTTTCGCTATTAAATTAAAAGTCCTTCCCATAACAAACTCCTTTATAATATGAATAATGGAAGATATATACTAATTTTATTATAAATATATTAACTCTTATGCTTCACCTGCTTATTAAGGCTCTGCAGGTCAATATAGGAGCAGAGATAAATATTGCGGAACAGGTGCCGATTGCAATACCAAAAGAAATGATTAAGCTAAAGTCTCTAACCACACCTGTACAAATTAGCACTAAAGGAAGAGCGGCAAGAAGAGTAGTACCTGAAGTTAACATAGTGCGAAATAGCGTCGAATTAATGCTGGCATCAACTATTTCACCTATTTTTGCATTTTTTCCACTTTTTTGATACTCTCGAATCCGATCATATATAACCACTGAATTATTGATTGAGTAGCCAATTACGGTAAGCAGAGCTGCAACTGATGAAATATTAAACTCAATGCTCGTTAAGCTTATAAAACCAAGAGTTAAAATCACATCATGAATCAGCGCTGTTATTCCACCAAGTCCACATTGCCAATTAAACCTAAGCCAAACGTAAAAAAATATTCCAATAATTGCAATTAACATGGCTGATATCCCTTCAAATATCTGCGTTGAGCCTATTTGCGGACCAACATAGTCTATTTTGCGGTAAATTATTGCATTACCGAATTTTTCTTCCAGTATACTTTTGACCTTTTTAATTTTATCTTCATCTCCCTCATCTTTAAACCGCACAACTAAGTTATCACCAGCTTTTGAACTCTGTATCGTAAATCCATTCTCTTTTAATATATTAAGAATAGCATTATCCTCACTTGAGGATTTTATCTCTATTAAAACTCCACCTGTGAAGTCTATTCCTAAATTCACTCCATGTAGTACAACAGTAAGCACCGAAAAAACGACGAGAATAATGCTAATAAATGCTGTCATTTTTCCATATTTACTAAATTTGATATCAATATTGTCCGGAATAAGTCTAACTGCCATATTTCCTACTTAAATTTTGATTTTATATACTTTTTAAGCAATAGACTAGCTATTTTCTCTAGTTTTTTTAACCATTACTAATACTGATACCTGGCTCATCTAATCTAATGAAATAGAAAGAAAAGGATATTTGATCAAAGAAATTAAAATAGCCTGGTTATCATTAATAAAATACTACTTAAATATCTTTTTTAATAGATTGATTTCATCAGCAAATTTTGAGTCAGTTCTTATAAAATTTTCTACTTGTTTGACTGCATGTATAACAGTCGCATGATCTCTGCCACCAAAGTTTCTTCCAATATCTGGCAGGCTCTTTTGTGTAAACTTCTTAGCAAAATACATAGCTATTTGTCTTGGTCTTGTAAGACTACGGAGCCTTCTATTAGATTGCATATCTGCAACCTTTATGTTAAAAAATTCAGCTACTTTCTTTTGTATCTCTTCTATTGTGATTGACCTATGATTCGATCTAAGAAGATCTATTAGGGTCTCGCTAGCTGATTCTACTGTCATACTTCTTCCAATTAACGAAGTATGAGCAACCTTATTTAATGCTCCTTCTAGTTCTCTTATATTGGATTTTATATTCCTTGCTAAAAATTCTAGGACATCTTTTGGAACATAAATATTCATTCGCTCCACTTTGGCCTGCAATATACCAAGTCTTAGTTCAAAAGTTGTTTCATTGATATCTGCAACTAATCCCCAACCAAGTCGTGATTTTATTCTCTCCTCTACTCCATCAAGATCACTAGGAGATCTATCAGCTGATATAACCAATTGTTTATTTTGATCTATCAATGCATTGAAAGTGTGAAAAAATTCTTCTTGTGTACTATCTTTACCACTGATAAATTGTACATCATCTACCATCAATACATCTACTGATCTAAATTGTTCTTTAAATAACATAATATCTTTACTTCGCAGCGCTGTAATATATTGATACATGAATTTCTCTGCCGATAAATATACTACTTTTCTCTTTGCTGATAGAGAATTAACTATATCCCAAGCTATAGCATGCATTAAATGTGTTTTACCAAGTCCCACTCCACCATATAGAAATAAAGGATTGCTGCCTGATATTGGATCTATAGATTCCGCTACACGCTTTGCCGCTGTAAATGCTAATTCATTTGACTTTCCTACCACAAAATTATCAAAACTGAATCTGGGATCCAGTGGTGAACCAAGATTATGATTATTTTCCTCTCTATTTTTTAGTATCGTATTAGAATTTGAATTTCTTTCTTCAATTAATTGAATATCAATAGAACATACACTTTGATCTTCGCTTTGCCATAATGACAATATTTTTTCCATGTAGTGAACTGTAATCCACTCCTTTATAAATCTTGTTGGTACAGACAACAAAACTTCTCCATTTCTGTTGCTGATAAATCTTAGTGAACTCAGCCAGCTGTTATATGTTGCCTCTCCATAAAGATTATGGAGATAATTTTGGATTTTTTCCCAAGTAACATTGTGGTCCGTTACTGTAATAATCTGATCAAAAAACATAGTAGAAACCTTAGGGTTAGTTAAGTTCATATACCACACCAAGAAAGAACAATAATCAGAAAGATGCAAGATAATCAATAGCTTACTGTAAGATAAAAAGCTAACACTACTTAATACATACCTAAAATTATGAGGATTTTTTGACGAGTTGTAAAGAGTATAAAAGCACTAAAATTGATCATTTTTTTGAAATAAAAACAATCAATTTGTAAATGTCGCTTGTACCGAGGATTAGAAGTATGTTATTAAAAAATAGTAATATATTATGTATAAATAAGATATTAAATTTACTGATAAATAAGTAAAGTACTTGTATAAATATAGCTGATTTAATATAAATTTATTGAAGTAAATTTGTGATTATATTAAGTAATTTGAGTCATAATACTGTATTCGGTATTGAACTGGAGTTTTACACTGAGGGAATAAAAAAAGAATATTTATTTCTGAATAGCATCAAAAATAAAATAGCTTCTCTTGGATTTTTTTGTGAGAAAGAGAGTTCTTTAAACCAATATGAAATAAAAAGTGACTGTTATACGAGCTCTGATAATTTAATTATGCATTTTGAGTTGGCAAAACAATTACTGATTGGAACAGCACAAGAGTTCGATGGTAATGTTTCTTTTAAAGCAAAACCTTATTTGGATAGAGCAGGCAGCGCACTAAATGTACATGTTAGCCTCATGGATTCAAATAATAATAACTTATTTTATAGCAATAAGCAAAAATATAGTGACCACCTGATTCACAGCATAGGTGGATTATGTGCAATGATGAAAAAACATATGTTGTTTTTTGCTCCAAATGATGATTCATATTTAAGATTTCAGTACCCAGATATTCATACTCCAACGACGATTAGTTGGGGAGTGAATAACAGAACTGCTGCAATAAGAATCCCCTATTTTGGCAACGATTCCAAAAGATGCCGCCTAGAGCACCGTGTTCCTGGAGCAGATTGTAACCTTGAAAAAGTACTCACAGCAATAATTGAAGGTATAGTTTTTGGTATAGAGAACAAAATTGCTCCGCCAAATAGAGTGTATGGCATTGCATCTGATCCTCAATATAAGATGGAGAGTTTGATATAGCAACTACCTGTTAAACCCTAACCCATTAAACTCCTTTGAGGTAATTGGCCATTCTAGCACTTTCCTCACATCATTATTTACATTCCCATACCGTAATAGCAAGTCTGCAGCAGATAGTTTCTGCGTACTTTTAGACTTAGGCCCTATATTGGGAAGGTTGCTTGGTGGCTGCTCAGGAAGTGGATTACCAAATACATCCATGTGTTCAGGAAGAGATTTCATCTGATTCTTTACAGAGCTAGAGCTATTTTGTGTAAGAGTTTTATCATCTGGCATGCCAAGAATAATTTTCTCAGGCACTACCATAGTTTTTGTATAATCAACAGGATTGCTATTTTCAGCATCTATAGTCACATGAATTGGTTCGCCAAACGCATTTATCGGGCCACCAAGTGATCCTTTCTCCATGCGTTCTTGTGCTCTTTTCCTTATTATTTCTTCTTCTAACTCAGTTTCAGCTCTTTCTGGTTCTTTTGCGGATATTTCTGTATCTTTTTCTTCACCTTCATCAACACTGCTATACCCTTCATCTCCTGAAACACCAGTAATTTCAGCAGGCTGTTCTTTTTTAGTTCTTATCTTATGAATCAACAAAAGTAATAAGTAAGTAACTGCAGCAGCAGTAACTATAATGGCTATCTTTGCAGCAATGTGAATCACTGTTAAAAATACTAAAGTTGATGAAACACCAACCAACCCAGATACGATCACTTTATTCTTGCCTTCTGTCACACTTAGAACTGCTACCATAATAATCCCTCAAATACCATACTAAAGTTATATTATATAGAAGTTTTCTTACGCTTACAAAACTGTAAAAATTTTAATCATTTACATAAAGCTATATAAGGATTAATTAATATATAATTTATCTTAGCTATAATATGATGTAAATACGTGTAATGTCCGGAATGAAAAGATTAATTATAGAGAGGAATAGAACAGTAATATTATTGCTTATCGTGATTTTTACCTTCGGCTCATACACTTATATAAAAATGCCAAGAGAAAGCAATCCTGATATACAGATTCCTATAATTAGCGTATTTGTCGGGTTTCCTGGTATTTCTGTCGAGGATAGTGAAAAGCTATTAGTGTTTCCTATAGAAAATGAACTAAGATCCATCGAAGGTGTAAAAGAATTGAGAGCTTTTGCAACCAATGACGGTGCTCACATGATAATTAAGTTTAGTACAGAATATGATAACAAAGAAGTACTTGATAACGTCCGTTCAAAGCTTTTAAACATAAAATCAAAATTACCTATTGAAGCAGAATCTCCGATAATCAATGAAATAAACTTGAGCTTATTTCCGATACTAAACGTTGGCTTGATTGGTAATTTGCCGGAAAGAGCTTTAACTGAAATAGCACTCAAACTAAAGAAAGAAATAGAATCTCTGCCAAATGTTCTTAAAGTTGAAGTGGCAGGTATACGTAAAGAAACAGTTGAAGTTATAATTGAGCCCACAGTTCTAACAAAATATAACATTCAATCAAATGAGATATTTCAAGCTATATCAAACAACAACAGATTGGTAGGAGCAGGATCACTAGAAAACGATACAGGTAAATATTCGATTAAAATATCAGGGTTATTAAAAGACATAGAAGATATTATGAATATTCCTATTAGATCTCAAAGTGATGCAGTTTTGAGAATCAAAGATATAGCAAAAGTATACCTTGAGTTTGAAGATCACCAAGGATTTGCTCGTATTAATGGACTACCTAGCATTGTACTAGAAATTTCAAAACGTAATGGAAAAAACATAATAGACACGGTAAATCAAGTAAAATACTTAATGGACAAAGCAAAAGATCAATTACCTTAAAAACTTAAAAGTAGTTTATTTGAATGACCAGTCAAAAAATGTACGTGATGTGCTTGAAGACTTGGAAAATGGTATAATATTTTCCGTATTACTAATACTAACCATAATAATGCTCTTTATGGGAACAAGGGCTGCTATTCTTGTTGCACTATCAATACCTGGCTCCTTTCTCATAGGAATAATGGCTCTTTACCTAATGGGTATTACTCTAAATATAGTTGTGCTCTTCAGTCTAATTATGGCAGTTGGGATGCTGGTTGATGATGCAATTGTAATCAGCGAATATGCTGATAGAAAGATGATTTGTGGCATGGATAAAGTAGAAGCCTTTTGCACCTCAGTTCATGATATGTTCTATCCAGTTTTATCATCAACATTGACTAAATTAGCAGTGTTTTTCCCTCTGTTACTCTGGCCCGATACAGTCGGTAAATTTATGCAGTACATACCAATTACAATAATTCTAACTTTAACTGGATCGCTAATTATGGCTTTAGTTTTTATACCAACACTTGGTGCAATATTTGGTAAACCTTCAATAACTTCAAAAAAAGAAATAATAAGAATGAGTGCTATAGAAAGTGGTAAGGTAAAAAATACTGGGCTTATAATAAGAACTTATGTACGTATGTTAGAGAAAGTCTTAGATCACCCCAAAAAATTTGTATGTGTTGTTGTATTTGTTTTATTTTTGTCTAGTATATTATATTTTACTTTTGGTCCTGGATTAAAGTTCTTTCCGAATGTAGATTCAGATAACATTTTAATCAGCGTTAAAGTAAAAGAAAGCTTATCAGCCAAAGAACGAGATTTGATACTTAAGAAAGTAGAAGAACGTATTTTGGGTGTTGAAAAGGAAATTTATGTTTTTTATGCTCGATCAGGAAAATTTTCAGACAACGTTATTGCCAAAATTCAATTGGAACTTGTAGATTGGCGCTGCAGGCGCAAAGCTACGCAAATACTAAATGATATAAGGAGTAGTGTACAAAACATAAAAGGAGTAATAATTGATGTACAGGAACAAAAGTCAGGACCATCAGCTGACAAGCCAATACAAATTAACTTAAGCGGAAGTGCATCCAACTTGAATTCAGTAGCAGAGAAAATCCTAAAAATTATGGACCAACCTTCATCTGGATTTATAAATATTCAAGATAGTAGATCAGCACCTGAAATAGAGTGGAATATTAGTATTGATAAGAGTAAGGCTACAAGCTCTGGAGTAAGTGTTGCAACCATCGGTGATTTTATAAAGATGGTTACAAATGGAGTATTAATTGGAAAATATAGACCAAATAACGCAGATGAAGAAATTGATATTGTACTACGCTTTCCCAGAAAGAATCGCAACATGAAAACTATAGATAACCTTTTTATTAATACAGCAAATGGACCATATTCTATGAGTAGCATAGTGAAATACGTTCCCGAAAAAAAGGCAAATAAACTAAGTAGGATTGATGGATCACGCACAGTAACAATCTCTGCTGACGTTGATACTGGCTATCTTGTTGATGAAAGAGTTAAGTTCATTCAAAATTCGATTACTCAAGACTGTAGTAAAGGAGTAAAGATTGATTTCAAAGGTGACAAGGAAGATCAACAAAAATCAGGAGCATTTTTATTAAAGGCTTTTATATTAGCAATTACATTGATGATATTGGTGCTAGTGGCACAGTTTAACAACATATACTATACATTTATCGTAATGACAGCAGTGTTTTTATCAACAACATGTGTATTTTTCATTTTCTTTCTTATTCAGAAAGTTTTTGTAGTTGTCATGTGTGGAGTGGGGATAATTGCTTTAGCAGGAATTATAGTGAATAATAATATACTATTGCTTGATGCCTTTCATCAGCAAATTAAGGTGCGCAAAAATAACATTAAGCAATGTATAATAAACGCTTCAATTTCTCGCATCAGGCCAATACTACTTACCGTTGCAACTACAGTTCTTGGTTTAATACCGATGATTACTAGGTTAAATATCAGTTTTTTTACGCTACAAATCACATATGATGCTCCATCAAGCCAGTGGTGGATTGATATTTCAGCAACCATAGCAAGTGGAATATTGACTGCAACGGTCTTAACTTTATTCTTTACTCCAGCATTGCTTATCATACAAAGACATGAAAAAACTTGACTTAAATTAGCAATCATTTAACATTTAAGATAGCGTTTTTTACCTGTTGAAGCTATAATTATAACTAATTAAATTGGATTTATTTACATGATTGCTAATCGTAAAAGCAGTGTTAAGCAGAAAAGCAACAAGAATAACATAGTTGGAAGCCTTGATGTAATAAAAACAGCGGGAGAGCTCTCACTTCAAAAAGGTTTGGATTTTAATATTATAATAAATGCACTTAAAAGTGCTATCGAAGCAGTAGCTCAACAAAAGTATGGTAGCAAAAGTAAAATTGTAGTTAATATAGATACAAACACAGGCAAAGTTACCTCATATAGACAACTAAAAGTCATTAATGATGAATCAAATGAAAATGAGTGTGACTTAATTAAGTTGACACAAGCTAAGTTAATAAAAGAAGATGCAAAAGTTGGAGATACTATTAGTGAGTTGATTTCTCTTAACACTGATCTTGTTTCAGCAAGAATTGCCCAGCAAAAGATTTCTGAAATAATCAAAGATGAAGAGTTAAAAAAGCAATATGAGGAATTTAAAGATAAGGTAGGAGAAATGAGGTATGGCATCGTTAAACAAGTAGAATATTCAGATCTTATTATAGACATAAACGGAATTGGAGCATACCTCCCTTTACGAAACTTAATTGGTGGTGAGTCATTTCGTGAAGGCGATAAGGTTAAAGCTTACATACAGGCTGTTAAGCGCTCTGACGATGGACGTCAAATCATTCTTTCTAGGTCTCATGAAGGCTTTTTAGAGGCATTGTTGAATCAAGAAGTACCAGAAGTTGCTGACGGATTGATAACAATTAAGGGTATAGCTAGAGACGCTGGTTCAAGATCTAAAGTTGCTGTTTTTTCATCTGATAAGAATATCGATCCAGTAGGTGCTTGCGTTGGAGTTAAAGGAGATAGAATAAAAACTATTATACACGAATTAAACGGTGAAAAAATCGACGTCATAGATTACTCATCAGATTTGGGTCAATTTGTTATTAAAGCCATTACTCCTGCAGAAGTATCAAAGGTCATTATTGACGAAAATGAAAATTGTATAGAGTTAATAGTTGCTGAAGATCAATTGAGTTTAGCTATAGGAAAAAAGGGTCAGAATGTAAGATTAGCTTCAGAGCTTGTTGGATGGAAAATTGAGATATTAAGCACTCAACAAGAATCAGAAAGAAGAAATAAAGAATTTAGTCAATGTTCAGTTTTATTTGCTGAAGCTTTAAATTTAGAAGAGATTATGGGCCAATTATTGGTAACAGAAGGTTTTTCAAGTGTAGAAGATATATCTAACACTTCAATTAAGGAACTTGCTTCAATAGAGGGCTTCAATGAAGATATTGCAAATGAGCTTCATAATAGAGCAAACAATTACCTGAGAGCAGAGAATGATAGAAAAATAGAAGAGCTAAAAAATTTAGGTATGGAAGACGATGTAATCAACTTAGCCTTATCAATAGATAATAAAATTGCTCTTAGTAAACATAATATTAAAACTTTAGAGGACATAGCAGATTTATCAAATTATGAGTTTTATAGCATACTCTCTTCCTCAACTAATAATAAAAATAATCTAAAAGATACAGCAGATTTAATAATCATAGAAGCACGTAAAAAGCTTGGATTAATATAAAAACAATATGAATAATGAAGATATCAGTAATAAAAAATTAACCCTACAAGGCTTAAGCAAGCTTAAATTAGACATTAATTTAAACTCTTTAGATAGTCAAAGTACTGGTACTACAATAGTAAAAAAAAGAAGAAAAATTCATTCTGCAGAAGAATATAGTTTATTTGACGAGAGTAAATCAGGCTCTTTAACTGAAAAAGAACAAATTTCCCGCATTAATGCTGTACAGAATGCTACTTTGCTGAAAGAAAGGAATCAGAGAGAACAAGAAGAGAAAATAAAAAAAGAAGAAAGCAATCAAGAAGCTAAAGATAAAAATGAATCACACTCTGTACCTAAAGAAATAAATAAGGAAGTTTTAAGTAATACTAACTCAGTTGAACAAAAAGAAGATAGTATTGAATATGAGAACAATGATAAAAAGTCTTTTAAAGCTAGCAAAGATATATACTCTAAGCATTCTAAGCTAGTAATTACACAGGCAATAGATGAAAGAAATGAACACCTCTCTGTATTTAAGCAAAAATTTGGTATAAGAAGTAAACAATCAAAATTTACTAAGGGTAAAAATATAGCAAGAGAAGTTATTATACCAGACAAAATAACTATCAGGGAGTTATCTATTCGTATGGCAGAAGATAGCAAGAGTGTGCTAAAAATGCTCAAAGAAGAAGTTGGGGAGAGCTATAGAGTAGATGATCTAGTAGATCCAGATATAGCATGCGAAATAGCAAAAAAATTTAATCATACGGCTAAACGAGTAAGTGATGCTGATAAAGAAAAGAATTTACTCTTCATAAGCAACAGAGAAAACTTACCTAAAAGACCAAAACCACCTATCGTTACTTTTATGGGACATGTGGATCATGGTAAAACATCATTGCTCGATGCATTTCGTGAATCTAATGTTGCAGAAAGAGAGTCAGGTGGAATCACTCAACATATAGGTGCTTATCAATTAACGACAAAAAATAAGCAAAAAATTACTTTCATTGATACACCAGGGCATGAGGCGTTTACTGCAATGCGTGCACGTGGTGCCAATATTACTAATATAGTTGTGATAGTAGTTGCAGCTGATGATGGAATCATGAAACAAACAGTTGAAGCAATAAACCATGCAAAAGCAGCAAATGTCTCTATTATAGTTGCCATTAATAAAATTGATAAATCACAACCTGGCGATGTAGAAAGAATAATTAATAGTTTGCCTCAGTATGACCTCATCCCCGAAGAACTTGGTGGTGATGTTATAATTGTGCCAGTATCAGCAAAAAAGAAAATCAACTTAGATAAACTAGAAGAGGCAATTTTATTAATTGCTGAATTAATGACGCTAGAAGGAATAGAGGATTGTCGAGCACTTGGATGGGTGATAGAGTCGAAAATAGATAAAGCTAAAGGAATATCAGCTACATTAATAGTTGAAGAAGGAACATTAAAGATTGGTGACATATTGATAGTTGGTACAACATACAGCAAAGTACGCAGTATGATTAATCACCTTGGTCAAAGAGAAAAAGCGGCACTACCTTCTACTCCAGTTGAAGTTACTGGTTTAAATGGTGTACCAAATGCTGGAGATAAATTTGTTGTTGTAAACTCTGAAAGGCAGGCTCGTGAAATTGTTGAATACAGGTTAGAATTAATCAAGAAAAAGAAAGAAGATTTAGACGACAATAATTTAGATATATTCAATCGTAATGATAGTGAAACAGAAGAACTATCTGTAGTTTTAAAGTGCGATGTTACTGGTTCTATTGAAGCAATATCAAGCTCAATTGATAAGCTTGGTAAAGATCAAGTGAAATTAAATATTCTACACAAAGCAGTACGAGGAGTAACAGATTCAGATGTGCTGCTTGCAGAAGCATCAAGCTCAGTAATTTTAGCTTTTAATGTAAAAGTGGATTCAAAAATAAGAGAATTAGCAAAACAAAAAGGTATAGAAATACATACTTACAATATAATATATGAGCTTATTGAAGACATGAGGATGTATCTAACTAGAATGTTAAAGCCTGTTACACGAGAGGTTCGTGTTGGTTCTGCATCTGTAAGGCAAATATTTAATGCATCCAAAGCCGGTAATATAATCGGATGTTATGTCACTGATGGAGTTATAAAAAAAGATTCTTTAATTAAGGTAGTACGTGGCAGCAAATTGGTGCATGAAGGAAAGTTAAAAGCACTACGTAGATTTAAAGATGATGTTAAAGAAGTGGGTGTAAATTTTGAATGCGGAATATCGCTAGAGGGTAATATCGATATTAAAGTTGGAGACACTTTGGAAGCTTATCAATTAGTGCAAGAAGAAAGGGTATTATAGTAGCTGAATATGAAAAAGGAAATTAGAAACCTAAAAGTAGCATCGGTATTACACAGGGCAATATCAAAAGTCTTAATGGAAGGTAATGTTCTTAATGAAAAAGTAGTAGTATCTGATGTGAAGCTAAGCAAAGATTTGAAGAAAGCAGATGTATATATTGTGTTATCTTCATTAAACATCCAAAATGATAATGATGATATCAGCACTGTTGTTAATGAAATGAACCAATCTGCATGGTCAATACGTAAATCTATATTGTGTTATGTTGATTTGCGATTTATACCTGAGTTAGTTTTCAAGCCTGATTTAGCATTCGATAATTTTGTCAATGTAAGCAAAATATTACATAATCACACTTAATTAATGTATTTCAACCATTATTTCTCATTAATGAGAATACACAGTTTAACAGGTTTATGGCTTGCGCTATTTCCTAGCTTAAGCGGCATTCTTTTAGCCTCAACTTCTCTATCGTATCAAGCTCTTTTTCTCCTTGTTTTGTTTACTATAGGTGCATTTTTAATGAGACCCGCAGGGTGCATAATCAATGATATCTTCGATAGAGAAATAGATGCGCACGTTGAACGAACAAAATATAGGCCACTTGCAAGTGGTGCATTAAACATAAAGCAGGCTTTGGCTTTACTTTCACTGTTACTATCTATTGCCCTGGTAATCTTATTATTAACCAATAAAACTACTCTTATACTTGGAATAATTTCAATGTGCATGATAGTTATCTACCCCTTGCTAAAGCGTTACGTTTGGTGGCCACAATTATTTTTAGGGTTTACTTTCAACATGGAATCACTCATGGGTTCAGCAGCAATAACAAACCAGATTAGCATAGAATCCTTGCTATTTTATATAGGATGCGTCTTTTGGACGCTTAGTTATGATACTATATACGCTCATCAAGATAAAAAAGATGATGAAAAATTAGGAATGAAATCTACTGCATTATATTTTGGCAATACAACAAAATCTTGGTTGAAAAGATTTTACTTAATATCCTTAATGGTATGGTTGTATGCTGGTATACTATCATCATTAAATAACATCTTTTATATTGCTTTACTTGCTATAGGATTCATATTTTACCACCAACACAAAAATTTCAATCCAGACGATTCTAATCAATGCATGTCCATATTTAAAAATAATTCCCAGATAGGACTCTTGCTCTTTTTCGGTATCCTTTTAGATAGAATTATAAATTCTACTTTTGTATCCGTTCAGATGCATGGCTAATGTGTAAATATCGAAGCAAAAATGGTGTCATTCCAGTGCTTGATACTGGAATTGAGATTGCAAGTAATGCATTGGGTTTGGTGAGTATGGATTTTGCGTTATAAAATGAAGCACTTTTGATGAATTTATAAAGAAAACTGGATCCCAATGTCAAGTACTGGGATGACAGAGAAAGCATCATATTGGGATGACACCATTTATTTCTATGGCTGTCTTTTCTATCTTATTTTATCACCCTGCTGAACGGATTCTACTTTTTAGAACATATCTTGAAAGGAATTTAGGAAGATAATATGATAGGATCAGTAAAAAATATATCCAGGTGATGTAAGTGACAAAGAATGGAAATTTTTTGAGCCAAGAGTTGCATAAGGTGTGGCCAAGAAAGCATAAAATCAGAACGATTATTCATGCTATACGATACATAATGAGAGGTATTTGCCAGTAGAGCAAAAGATTTTCCTCTATGGAAGACAGTGTATGATTATTTTTTTAGGTGGCGTAATAGTCACACATTGCTTGAAGGCATCAAAATAAAGGCCGGTGTACCCATTGATGTTATAGCTCAAATTACCGGCCTTTTACTAGATGAAATCAAACGTACTAGACACAACTTAATCTGACAGGTGAGAATTAACTGACAGAAGAATTGAAAACTAATATCAGGCTCTTTTTTTATGTTACTAATGTTTTTCTGAAAAGCAATGTGTTTGCTATCAAGAAAAGTCTGAATAGGCATAGCAGTATTTACCTGAGTGAGGCCTGCTCTCATTGTAAGAACGCAACCAATGATCGATATCAATCTGAAGATCTTCCAAAGAATTATAGATTTTTTTACGAAAGATAATATTGTAACACTCATCTTGCATGGTCTTATGAAATCTCTCGCATATGCCATTGGTCTGTGGTGAGTTGGCTTTGGTTCGAGAATGATCAATGTTTTCTATTCCCAAATAAAGCTGATAAGCATGATTTTCTGGCTTACCACAGTATTCTGTGCCACGATCAGTAAGAATGCGTAATAGCGGTACATTTTGTTCATCAAAGAATGGTATTACTTTATCATTTAGCAAGTCAGCAGCAGTAATTGCTGTTTTATCTAAATAAAGTTTGGCAAATGCAACGCGAGAATAAGTATCAATAAAAGTTTGCTGATACAACACCCTTAATATTACCAACGTAATAAGTATCCTGAGATCCTAAATAACCAGGGTGTTCTGTATCAATTTCCCCGTGAGCTTCTCTTTGTTCTTTTACTTTTTCTAACGCTGCAAGCTGTTCTTCTGTTAGAATTATTCCATCTTGCATAACTTTTGTTTCAAGAGCTTTAAGTCTTTTTTTAAAGGTTTCAAGATCATTTCTCACCCATACCGATCTTACTCCACCTTCTGAGATTATTATGCCCCTTTTTCTAAGTTCATTTGCAGCTCTTTGTTGTCCATATGCTGGAAATTCTGTTGCAATATT
>DWUN01000258.1:0-25911 GCA_018249975.1 Passova gellias
CTCACAACTTATTCGACTTGATCTAAAATGAAGAAAGAACAGTTAAATTATAAATACTGCGCTGTCGTCAGTGATTGTGGTTAAATGAAACCAGAAGAACAGAGGCTAAGAACGTAGAAGGAAGCAGAATCTGGCAAAAGAACCTACCTATTGTATCAATAAATACTCAAATTAAAATAAAAAAAAAACATATTTTTGTCTAATATAATATCAGGTATACTTTATAAGATAATCCAAAACATAAAACACAAGGTTATTTATTCTATTAGTTGCATTTGCGACGTTTACTAAGAAAATAATAAAACTCACGTTCTACTGTGAGTTTCTAAGCTACTCACCTGTCACCAGGCCTCAGATCGCTAGCTGAACTCGTTCCCTCTCGTCGCATAGGCGCTGGTGACGACAAAAATCTTTCTCTAGCTTGTCGAATCTTTGCAGCTCTTTCTGAAAGCCTCGCTTCCACGGCTTCAGTTACTTCAGCATATTGCACAGGGCTGTCTACTGTTGAGAGAGACCTCTGGAATAATCCAGAATTCTCGGCCATTAACTGTGAAACGCTCGGGACTACCGTTTCAGAAAGTTGTCTCCAAATAGGTACAAGGGTGGTCGTGGAACTCTGATCACACTGAACATCAGGGACATTCTTCGTTAGACCAGGTACTATGGTGTCTGTACTTGCTGTGGTTTGATGTATAGTTTCTTGGCTATCCACAATTTTGGGCTGCGTTTCTGTTCCTTTAGATTGTTCAGGATGAAGAGCATTGGCACTGTGAGATTTTAAGACCCCTTCGATACTCTGTGTGGTCGGAGTTAAGCGCTTTTCAGCGGAAGTTTGATCTCGTCTAGAAAGTTGACAGGCACTAGCGGATTTCTGAACTTCTCTCTCTAAAAATGGGTTGTTTCTGTAAGTGACGACATTATTATTTTAAAACATAAAATTAAATATTTGTGGTTAAAAAATTTTGAAAGTTTAGAAATATATAATGATATCATGGTATACCTAATATTAACACCAACTGGCATATCAGGAGGCCGTCGTCGTTCAGCAGATGGCGACCTCCAGGCAGGAGATGACGCACCGCTGCTTCCACCGGATCCTGGACCTATAGAATCAGAAATTTTTAGAGTGAATATCTATATAGAAAAAAATATTACGAGAAATAATAAAATAGTACCTTCTTCCTCTTTAATCTTCTTATTATACCGTTGTATCATAATGCGTATCGATGGAGCCGTTTCTTTTGGTTGAGGTTTTCTTTGAGAAGATGGCGATGAAGGAAGCGGAGGTCTAGTTCTTGGTATTTGTTCATCAACATCTTGAAGATCACCAGATCCCTTTGATCGTGCATCTAGATCTTGTCTGCTTTTGCTGTGTCCTGTATCAGTTTTACGTTTTAATTCCGTATTACGGTGTGTACTATGACTGACGATTGGTCTAACTTCATCTAAATCTTCTACATCTAAAGGTATAACAGCCCTGGGAACTGATTCACCACTACGGACCACAGGAGAAAATATCTTTCTTGTGGTTTTTACAATAACTTCTGGGGATACGTTACGTGGTTCTGGAGCTTTAAGTTTTAGAACAAAAACCTAAAAAAGAAAAATTAAATGAAATATAATTCAACTTAAATTATTTGAACAAAAAAGAAAAGTATAAAACTACCTCTCCTTCAGAATCTGAATGTAGAGACGTCGGTGGTGTTCTAGGTTTTTCAGATTGTCGTCGGGGTCTTTTTCGTCTTCTTGGAATTTCCACAGTAACTGTATCCACATCTGGTTCAGTATCACTTTCTGAAGGTTTGGACTGTTCTCTTTCTAATCTCGCTCTAGACTTATTTTTCTTTTTTCCATTACCTTTATCAATTTCCTTGCGTTTATTATCTTCCTTCTGGTCGTCAATACTTTCATCTTTTCCATTTGTACTTTGTTTCATGCATTCAACTATATTAAAATTTATTTGACTCGCACTCATACTAGTTGAAGGAATTTCTTTATCGCTAACATCATATGTAGGCCTTTCGGTTTCTGAACACGTTGTATTATCTTTAAAACGATTAAAGCTTGCTCTTTCTATTTCTTCTATTGTTTTCCTAATAAATCTTGCATCTTCTTCTATACTGGGTTGTCGACTTAATTTCCTTCTAGTATTCTTATCTGCAACTTTCATCTAAATACGTCGTTTTCAATTATTACAAGAATCAAACAATATGTTGGTGACATATGTATTTATTATAAGAATATGTAGTTATAGTACCTGTTCTCGTGACGTTTTAGGCTTAGTTTCTGAAATATCTTTAGATCTTGCTCCACGAGAAGCTGAAAGAAAAACTACAGGACTAGTTGAAACAGTAACTCTTAGGAGCCAACCACGTACATTTTGAAAAATATTTTTTTAAGTCTCACCAGTTCCATTTGCCTGAAGAATAGCAGTGCCTGTAACAGCGGAACTAGTCTCACATAGCAATCTCGCTTCAGCTTGACCATAAGTATACACAGGTTTCTGGGGCGTGTGACGAGGTGATACGGCCATTAAAGGTGCTGCTGTGCAAATTTCCTCTGCTTCCACTTCCACTATGACAGCACCCCGTCCCTCGTCACCGTCGCATTCATCAGCGCCGTCAGGCTGTAATAATTGAGAAGTATTCGAAAATTTTGATAGGTAACTAAAAAATGGCATTTTAATAATTGTACAAGAACGCTACGACTGCCCTATGCATAAATTGTCCGAAAGTTGCCTGGTAAAAATCGCTAGGTATTCAAGAGATAAGATCGGGTTTGTGTATCGTTACCGCTTTGGTATTCTTTTCTTTTAAGTTTAATAACGTCTTTTAGTAATTGTAAAGTTTGAGTTCAAAAATAACGATAAATATGTATTGACAGATACGAATAAGCAATTCGAAACGTACAGTATGTTCTCTGTCGTAATCCGATGCAAAGTCATCGGCGTCATTAACGCTGAGACTAGACGCGTGGACACGACCGGTACCGCCAGCTGTCGGCGCCACACTGCCGTCAGACTGTGTTCTGGTTAACGGGGCTGTTGGTTGCTTGGCCCGGGCCCTGGCTGCTTGAAGCAACGCCGAAGTTGACGCTTCTGGCGCGATACCACGTGATTTCTCCCATTCGTGCAGTTTTCGGGTGAAAGACCGAGAAATACCTGCAATTTAAGAGATTTGTGTTTTGATAATGGTAAATTGTGCGTTTTAGAATTTTGATTTAGATGTTTATTGACATTCCTTCTAATTTATTCCCTAAGTATTAACACCAGGACTATAAGTAATGCAGATGTGACATCTTAAAAAAACGAAAATTGGCTACTTAATTTTCAGTAATCCGTTTATCTTATGATTTTTCGTGACATGCATAACCGGACTAAACTAAGAACTTCGAAATGAGAAACTGAATATGGTACTACTTAGGCATCAGTGCTGGTTTTATAGAATAGAACGTTATGAATACCCTGAAATTTAAAGAGACCCGTCGATGTCTGCACTAGAACTTCGTCGGGTTTTGATTCCTCTTCCCAAGCCGGCACAGAGTTTGTTTCTTTCATCCTATTCCACTCGTCTGAAATGTGATAAATGTCGATATGTAACTGTAATCGTAAGCTGCATAGCGTTAATAATATACATATATGAGAATATGTCTGCGTAGTTGCTTTTGATTTTCTGTGACCACTAAATAAATAAAGCATGTTGCCTATGACGACTTGCTTAGATTTAGAATGCAGTTAAACAGAAAACGACAAATGTTAACTGCCTTTTAGAAACAATGACCACTTTAAGGCTTAAAGTATATACTTGTATCAAGGAAACCTTTCCAACTGAGTTTAAAGAAAGATCAAAAGGTCTGGTATTAGTGTTAGCATCAGACCAAAATAACATATTACTTATATGGAAATACTGATAATCTACCATCAGTAGTCCAATAAGAACAGGCTGTAGTTCGAAAACTAAAGTGTAAGCATAAAGAAATCTCATATCTGCACATTAAAATTTGTAAAGCCCGTAACTGCTCCAATTAATGTCCAATTTTATCGTGAGAAGGATTGCACTTTCGATTCACGACCGACATTCGAAATGATTAATTTACATATTTCATCAGAATTGTGTTCACACCACTCACCCCATTTATTGAGGAAATCCTCGCTTAAATCTTGTCTCGCGGGCACGGGTGGTGGCTGCCTCACTCCCTTCATCCTTTGCCATTCTGTTAACTTCTTCCGGAAGTCCGCTGACAACTGCTCTTCTGTAGCTACTGGCCGAGGTGCTGGGTGATATCCTGATACATAAAATGTAATGATAAAATATTTCCCCTTATCAATAGTACGGAGAATGAGACTGGAGTTTGTAACTAACAACTAACAAATTACTTTGTAGTTGGATTTGATTCACGTGTAGGAATTCCAAACATTTGTACTTTTCGCGAACTGAAAGCGCAAACGTTTTGTCTTATGCCTCTCCTATAGGAATACCAAACTTTGGTCCTTCGAGCCGGATTTACGAGAATATTAGCTGTATCTATATATCTATAGATCCCATAAGTGAAATGTCTACGAACGAAACCAAAACTAGTCTTTTTCGTAGTGCAAGAGTCTGTGAGTATATTCTTTCAAGCTGACATAGTGTGGATTTGTGAAAAAACTCTCGTAAAACAGGTTACCTGCGTGAAGTTTGCCGCGTCTGTCGGAGAACTCTCTTCGCAAACGCGACTGCAATGCCGCGTAATCACGTGCTATCTCCTCTCTCACGCCACTCGCTTCACAACCGCTGCTCACTCCTTCGGTTTCTATAGGAGTAAAATGCCAAAACGGTTTTATATATATATATATATATTGATGAGTGTGATATACAACTTTATTAGCTGAGACTTTTAATGGTAGAATGTCAAAAGACGCTAAATGATCCACTGAATCTTTGGCTAATATCCTGGTATTATTAAGCTGTAGAAGAAAAATAATGCGTGTACTTTATAGTATAAGCCTACTGTTTTACGGCTTTATAGAGTAAAAGAATTTCTACTGAAAAATTTTCATTACATAGATATAGTCACGCTTATTTTCTATAGACATGGCGAGATTGAGGGTCTCCACCGGTTGTGGTGCTAAGAAATTCCTTCAGAGACACTTCGACTATATAGAAATTAATTAACTAAATTAGAACAACAATGATGAGTAGAGAAAAAAAAAAAAACAAAACAACAAGCTACAAATTGCGACAGTAAGCTATAAATATGAATTTGAAAAAAATCAAATTTCTTAGACTTCTTCTACTTTCGTCAAAGCCCTTATGCGTGAACATAAGTATTATATTAAATTATGTATTATTGTAATTGTCTACGTTCGATCATACTAAATTGTTACTTAGTAAAGTATTGTAGTAAACCTATCACGATCGCGATATCCTTCATTTTCTAAACTCATAACTATCATAAATACAACATGTACTTTTTTCTTTAAAACATTCACAAGTTGTTTATGCACCACCACATGACATACATATATACGTCAAATTAAATATTGAATGTAAACAAAAATGTACAAAATTTCCGTAAATGTCTTACAAATGATGAGTAGGTTTGCTATCCATTCCTATAATGTGAGTGTGTAAAACATTTTTAATTCATAATTTATGAAACGAAGAACATTTCGGCCGTATTATTTATTTGTAAATTTAAAATGTATTTAAAGCTTTTACTTAACGGCAGTAGAAAAAAGTGTTTGCATTTATTTTAGTGAACAATTTCATTTTTTCAGGTGGCTATCGTGGTTTCAAACAAATGGTTTTGAGCTGTCTGACTTTCGTCCTAATTGCCGGCGTTCTCTATTTATTAGTGAGTGTAAATCACTGTTATATGTATTGACGATATTTGTTTTGAACTTATAAACACCTTTTACATACAAATAACTTACATCAGTACTCAGTACTCACATATATAGTCAGTAAAAAATATTTTCCCAATCCAAAAGCGATTTGTCCGTTTTTCTTCCATTGTATATCTCTCACGATCAATTCCATGTTACATTACATATTTAAAGACCTGTGGTCAACTCTTCGAATAATGAAGTTTTGTTAACTCTTTAAATCAATAATTTACAAAATTTTCTTGCACATCGCTATAACGATTTTCTTTTCTATTGAATTATTCTATTTTATCGTTTTTGCAGACGTACCCCGACAACAGATTCACTGTAACAGCATCGGCAATCCGACAGATCTGGTCCGGAAGCTGTCGCTTGAATTGCCGTCAAAGCGAGTTCAGCGGATTCAGTGGTCTTAGCGGACTAAACACTGGTCACATTCAGGAAAAGAAGAATCACACTGTTGCGCAAAGTAGCGATGCAGGACCCAGTAGTGCCTGCGTATGCGAATCATGTCCATGTGCGTTGATTGAAAATGTCCTCAGGTAACTTGGAATTCAATCTCTTTTAATATTATGGAAGCAGGACGTTGTAGTTGTCACTTCACATTTAACTCGGGGTCAGTCATAATTGGTACTGCTACAACATCTACGTTTCTAGCGACATTTACAACCAGTTATTTCTATACACGTAGGATCGAAATCAACTATGAGGTCGGAATGCAACCTCGTTGCCGGAAACTTGAGGAGAAACTTGGAAGGCTTGGCCTTTTTTTCTGTTTTTACTTTCTTATCACCATCGCTCATACACTGTTCCAGAACTTGCAGTCCAGTCACAACAATGTACGCTAGTACCATGGACGCTATTGCTGCACAATATTATGCAATTCTCGAAACGGTAATTATGAGCGATTAATGAAAATTTCTTAAACTATAACGACGTAAATATTCGAACCGATAACCGCTAGAAGATTAGATATTTTTTCTTACTTCTCTCTAATTCGCTGTCGCGAACGTCACCCAATTTGATAACTGATTGTTGTATTGTAATGATTGTCTAATTGTAGTTATCTGACATATACAATTATCTGGAGAGGGTGATGCACTGCGGAACATCCTGCCAGAGGCGTCCACAGGTAATACTGATGTACGTATGATATTTATACTGTAAATATGCCTTATAGCATGGAATACCCAAGTATTCGAATAAGGAATTATAGAATTTCAAGGTGGATAGAGACCAAATTACCATTATGATGGGCATCGTAAATTCGTAAATTAATGAGGATTCAGTGTGTCGTTAGATATTAAGTAAAACAGAATTGAGGCTTCTAGCACTTCAAGAATTATAGCACTCCCTCTATATAAATTCGCTTATATTCTTTACTCCAAAACTCATGATAACCATCATAAACGTGCATGGATTGACGTTATTGAATATATGAGCGCTACTTATTTTCAGTTAATCGAATCTCAGGATTCGACTTCAGATAATATTTACTTTGGCGACAAAAAATACCGAGATAGTCTGGAGAAAGTGACAGAAAAAGCGAGGAAACCCGACTCGGCATTAAAAACAGACAGGTCCATTGTATTCAGAGCTGTTTCTGACACTGAAATAAGTAAAAAATTGCCGGACAATTCGGGTCCCAAAGTTGGCGTGTCAGATACCACTTTACGACCGAAGGAGGACGAGACTGAGCCATCAGAAGAAATAAATAGTTGTCCTAAATGCGTTGAACAGCACAAAGTATGCATGAAAAGCTGTCCAAAGGCCTATGTAAAAAAATAAATAAAATCATGTATGTGATTGGTTGTATTTGATTTTAAATAAAGTTAAGTTTGGTTATATTCTCGCAATGATTTTTAATAAAATTGGAAAATAGTTTGTCATCATCATAGCTAGAAGAAATTCTTAATCTGTGCCTTATTCTAGATAGCATTTTGTATATATATTTATAATATTTTGTATATTTATAATATTTTGTATATATATAATATTTTGTAATGCGCAGTAGTTTTAATGGTATACAATACTCTTAACGCTAACTTAAGTCAGTACCGAAAAATTGTATATTACAAAGCAATTCATCTGTAATCAGATTAAAAACTTTAAAAAACAAATTCTATACATCATCTGACAGTCATAATGTCAGGATCACAAATCAAAATATTCTGAATTGGCAAAATTGCTATTTGTAATAGAGTTATATAGAAAGAAGATGAGAAATTTCCCAAACAAATAGGCATTAGTATAATAATGTATTAAAAAAAAAATCCGAAATCGAATCATTAAGTTGGAAATCGAAAATATTAAATGGAGTATTGTATGGAGAGAAGTACCATGCGTGTAGTATATTAAAGTTTTGATTTTACTTTCTTTATTACAGACGGTAGCAATATAATGTTAAATGATCACTTTTAATTAATGAATTTGATTTAATCGCATGCCCTGCTGATTAAAGTTGGTACATATGTATAGTTCGCTAACAACAAATCTAAAGTTGCTACAGACAAACAGACTTTTAAGTATTGTTCTACCAGGATATCTACATATATGACTCAGAATAAAATAGCGTACATTTCATGTAGTTCATTAGTTATTACAGTTAGGTGAACTAAATGGCTATGTTATTAAATTCGTCTAAAGATTAAGATATTTTTAAACTTCGCAACATAGCCTTCGATTTTTAAACTCATTAATAAAGAAAATCTGTAGACTTAGAACTTTAGGTGATTCTGTACGTAGGTCATATATTCTTCTTACATATTTTACAGCTAAAACCGGGCGAATGCTGTGTGTTTTAAAGGATATTCTGGTCTTGTTAGCGGCCGTTTGGGTGCTGGTTAGTTAAATGCTGCTAAATCACCCTATAAGTAACCTACGTACTTGTATGTTCATTCAAGCTTTGCTTATTTTCATCTATACGTATTCTGATTTTTTTATCAACATATTTTGTCCGTAGCCGTCTTTCTCTCTCGGCGTAATCGAAATAGTTATAGAAGGTAGGGATTAAGAATTTACTTGCTGAAAACTTTCTCATAATATTCTATTAATTGTTGCTGTTAGCAGCAAATCATATCAAGGCGTTTACTATGCATCTTTTGTTACAATGAGAAGGTTTAAGGCTTTTAAGCATATTTGTTGACTGTGACCACAGGATCACCCTTTTTTTATTTGCAATAGGCTCCGCATTTGACCACAATCTAGCGCGATGGAAAGCGATGATAATGCCTATGTAACATGCTTGCCTAATACTCGCATATGCCTATTTATTCTACGTTCCAAAAACTGTAGCTTATAATTTTCAGCAAACAGACGTAGGTAGCGTCCGCTTTTTCGCCGTAACAGTGAAATAATAAAAGGCTGTATTATAATACTCAATGTCTAAAAAGGTAAATTAAAAATTAAGAGAAAAATCTCTTTATCCAGTTCTTCCCCCTGGGTGATCCGCATGCGCAGTGTAAAACTGTAGCTTCAACACACAACAAAAAGATGTCCAAGTGTTACTTGTGTGAAGCCTATTTTTTGGCTGAAAAGTAAGTGATAAAATTGTTTAAAAAAATTACTGTCCTTTTTCCTTTACGTAAATACGCAGTGGATTCTTACTTGGATATCACAAATAGTTTTTTAGTATCAGCCTCTCTTGTTAAGAAATGCTTATTTTGTCTGGTAGAATCTGATTACAAGATTGCAAAATTTGATCAATGCAACAAACATGTTTGTACCTACTTTATTCAAATTCACTTAGCTCCATCTAACATCAGATATAGAATCATTGTAGGCTTAAATTCTTAAATCCATTGTAACAGTTACCATAGAATTTAGATGTTAATGCGCCCGGGCGAAAACGACTGCGAAAAAAATTTACGTTGAATATAAAATTCGCTTAGAGACAAAATAATATATTAATATCGATTTCATATTGTAGAATCATGAAAAAAACAATGGACGTTTTACACTTTTCAATCTGTCTGTTAATGGAAGTGTTGTATGAAGCGAAATTACAGGTTTGTACTTTTTAAAGCCCTATTATTGTAAAATCAATAAATGAAACGTAATTCGTAAATATGTTGCATATTTTCTTGAAACGCTCTGTAAACAGTAATTATGAAAATCAGAAAAAAAGTAATTCCTGGAAGCTGGATTGTTGAAGCAGTTGGAGCCGCAGTAGTTTTGAATCGCATTATTCTGCAACAACATTATGTAATTGTAATTTTTGTTTTAGTTCTACGTTCTGTTGGAAACAGTGGATGGAAAAGATTTGTGCCGTACTGTTTGCAGTTCACGAGTAAGATAATTATTTTTTAAATTAATTCTGGACAAATTACTTTCATACAGCGAACACATCATTGTTGCACTATCGATCATTGAATAGTAAAAGTACTTCATAATTTTATCAGCAAACGACAACATGAGTTAACTGTTATCAAATAAACTTTATTGTTAAGGGATATTGGTTTTGATGATCATTAAATATGTCATTAGCAACTTTCAACATTCCTCTTAATTGTGCTGTAGTAGCGGTAGTGGTGAGGTGTGTGTGTGTGTATAATGGTGTATATCAATTTACGTAATTATGCAATTTAATTTTTATTAGGAACATAATCTCAAAATGTCTTTTAGTTACAGGATGGAGCGCCAGAGGTTGAAATAAATAGAGAAATCAAGCGTTCTAAATGCAAATGCATCAAGAGAGTATATGTTGAATGATGAGCGATTGTCGAATTTTATAACGTGGAGTCCTTTATGACTGTTCTTTTTTTATAACGATAAAATAAAACTGATCATATTTTTGATTTTGTGTTTAAATCAACTGTTTAATTAATTATATATTTAATTTTGAAATGAGTACATATACATGATATTTTCATGGTTCTGTTTTCAAGCCGCGATACCGATATGTTTCCTCTCAGCGCATAGTAGAAATTTGAAATTTCCGGTGTGAGTGGGCTTGTATAAATTCTACAGAAACTACAGGAATTCTATTTCAGTAGCATGTAACCGAAATAAAGCATACAATTTCACCAATACATGTGGGTGTACCGAAATAGAATTAAGATAAAGCGAGATATTAAAAGATAACCTCAGCAGTGACGGGGTGTCGATACGCGGTCGCGGCGGATCCTTGACGCGCGAACGTGGAACAAGCGAAAACATCCAGCGGCTTTCGTAACACAAAAAAAAAATTATGTAAACTCACTCCCGATAGCCGTAAAATCAGTTTTATAGCTATTTTATCGTAAACACTTACCTATCATTTGATACCGAGAATAACGCCGAGGTTTATTTTAGTTCCCCTATTTTTGAGTGGAACTTCGCGCCGCTATGAGTAGACTGTGTCTGTGGAATTCATTTTATGTTCTGTCCACTGTTTTATTGGCAAGTACAAATTATTTATACAATAAATAAGCTAAAGTTCCCTGCATTTTGAGTTTAATTATACGGAAGTTCTGAATTAACAAAATATTCTATGGTACCTAGTTGTATATTTCGTCTGAAAAGGACCACCTAAGAAGCATTGATAAGATTACAATTTAAAAAACATACACTCACATTAATAATGTTTTTATGATTGCAATATTAAATATGGAGATTATGTATAAGGATTTTTTTGATATTCAAAGGTAACGGATGGAATTGAACCGGCGAGAGAGGAAGTGGACAAAGTCGTGGAAGATGAGATTACGCATAAATTGAACTTAGACCTGTTACAGAGCATCGAGCGGAAGTTCCAAGTAGATTTGGAAAGGTAACTTTTGACCACGATGTTGTGCAAGTAACTTGTTGTGCCGCTAACTATTTAAACCAGTTGAAATGTTAAAGTAGGTATAACCGGTGTGATAAAATTTTGAATAATTCATCATTCATTCAAACTTAATCGGTATCCGACGCGGGAATGCGTCTAATCACTACTCAAGAATACCTTTAAAAAATGTGATGATTGTAAATAAAAGTGTCAGAGGTCGGCCATTAATCTAATGGTTCCTGCCATGATGAAATGATTTTCAGATCAGTAGACATGGTTCTGATGAAGATTAAATTACTCCTACAAAATGGTACGCATCACATACAAGACAAGTTGATTGAAATTCAAGGCATGCTGGACGTTATGAAGGAGAAACGTGGAACTGAAGTGGGTAGTGCCATATATAAAATACTTATCTATCATAAAACGTATGAAAAAATATTTGAAATTACTTTTTAAATTATCGATATTTATTCTAATTCCAATGAATTTATACTCCAGTGCGGATTGGTCGAGATACTGGAAAGTCGTCAACTCGTCTGTTGATTGTTTTTTTGACCAGTCCATATTAAAATATGAAAATTTCCATAGGTAGAGAAATGCTTATTAAAGAAGGAAAATGAAACGTCTTCCTTAGCGGAGAAAACTTTACACCAAATGGTAGTATGCGGCTATGCATTGATCGGTCAAGATCCGGCGCACGCCGTCAACACGGTGATCAAGCTGAAGAATATGATAAAGCAGGGAATGAGACCGGTGAGATACGAGTCTACCGCTAATCTCCTCTTAGCCTTTCCTCGTATTCCCTCACTTATTTTAAAGATATAAACAGTGGTAGGCTAGTGGTTTAAATTTTAGTTTCTCACTCACCGCAGTGAGTTCCAACAGGTAGAACTGGATTTTATAAAGTTACTTGCGTTTTGTAAATTTAAATATCATTCGCTATACCTCGCTAATCGCTCTATTGTGTTCTCTGAGGCATGTGAAGTCTGTCAAATCCGCACTTGGCCAGCGCACTAGGTTGGGATCTCAAACCTTATGATTGTAACAGGACACCCAAGTGTAGCAGAGGAAGTAATGAAATTGGAGTGAAAGGTTTAAAAAAGGAATAATAGTTGAAAGTGAACTGTAATTCATTACGGTATATCCTGTATCCTCTGTTCGAATTTTCCGATTTAAAGCTAGAAGAGAATTACATTGTGCTACACACACACTGTCGTGTACTGGCTAATCTATAAATGTAACGCCAACAAAAACCGAGAGCTCTCAATCTGGCAACGCAGACATAACGCAACCGCGAGTGAAATTCCAGATTTACGAACAAAAGCCGGAGATTAATGGGTTGCTAAAAGTCTGCGGGCACAATCACGACGCGCTGCGGAAGGTTGTTCAGTGCGTCATATCTAAGGTGAGGGCAATTATGGTTCATTTTATCGTTTTTCAGAGTGAAGCACGTGGAGATTAATAGTTACGTTAGCTCACTGAAGTTTCGTAGTAAATTTTAGAGCCGTGATATTGGTTTGACCCAGTGTACACAGAAGAAAAATTTCTATTGCTTTTCTCTTAGCTATTTTCCTATACTCAATGAGAATCGTTTTACGGTATATACGGCATCAACACTTGCCTTAGCAACGACCTATTTAGTAAAAACAAGAACACAATTTGGGTACGTGTACCTTTCGGAGAAACGTTAAAAATATTTTTATGAAAAACATACATATAACAAGACTCGACAATAACCAGAAGCAGCGGTGGAGCCGTTCGAATCGGGCCAAAATGAAATTGTTTGAAAACTTCCACAGAAAATTACTCATATCCGTCGGTTGAGTGTAAAATAAATCGGCTAAGACTTGCTTGCTCGTAAATCCACTTTTGATATAAAATAATTTAATAGCTCTCAGCGTGTTTGACGTTCCACTGCACCTACATTGTGGTTATAAAACTGTATCAGTTATAATAATTCAGAATGCTTTACTATTTGCGAAATTACGAGACACATTCCGCAATGTTGCAAGTTCTTGTGTAAATCTTTTGATGAGACGTTTTCGTCACGTTCGATATAATAATATGTTGTTGTGGCTCCGACTCCGACTGGATTTTGATCGCAAACACATGTCATTGACATCATCTAGAACTATATTAAATCTTCATCTATAAATGTTTTAGTATTCAATAATTTTCACTTGTTTTTTAAGTCTCCTGTGATAAAATCTGTGATGATGGAAATAACAGGAAAATTGTCAGAAGGAGTCGTTGAGTTGACGAAACTGATGGCACATGGTGCAATGCATGAAGCATGTCTTATCGAAGTGTTGAAGAGTATTGAAGACGAGGCCGTGGTACTAATACAAGAAGTCAGACATTGTGTCTATGACAACAACACTTACTTTGAACAATTGGACGATTATCTAGCTGATAACAATGCAACGGTACTTGACATAAAGGATAACAGAAAAAAGGTCATAGATAGTGCTGTTAATACAAATAGTCGTAAAGGAGACAAAATGGAGGATTTTTTAAATCGTGTGTTGGCGAAAGATAATGTACAGCATTTAGATAAAAAGTTCAAAGATAATTTTATTAAGTTAGATATGGATGTTAATGGTTCTAATAATGTTATTAATCCTAGCAATGATAAAAGTAAAGATATATGAAATCTGCGAAAATATTTATACAGACGTAAATACTACAGGAAGTTATATGTTGTTATCTTCAATGTTTAAGATGCGGTTGTATGATACAAGTTGGTGAAAATTGCGCAACAATCTTTAATGAATAGTCGACATACTGAAATAAATACAACGCACGCTTGAGTAGATGCCAAAAATGCTGTAAAGTTTTGATGGAATTTATTGATTTCTTTATTGTTATTGCTTCTTGTTCCGCCGTAATATGTTTTAGCGCATTGTTATCGACAAAAGTAAAAGCTTGCCAAAATATTTTAAAAAAACAATGTGTATATTTTTGTTCCTCTGATTTTTTTTATATTCAAGCTTAGTTTAGATGTTAATTCGTATGATATAAATTTATTACTTCAATACAACTTATTGCTCTTTATCCCAGCTTACGAGTTGCAGCATAGAATGAACTGTGCTACCATTGGCTCATTGATAACATGAGAAAGATGAGAACAAATTATTTTCATGTCTTATTTACTTCATATCCCGATATTTTGAACCGTTCAAATAATATCTATATGCGAGATACATTTTCTTAAGTTCCAAATTTTGCTACTCAAGCGTTAACAACAAGATGGCGTATTTTCACATTCCCAATAGCGATGTAAGGAAAATTATGGAAATAATAATGATGCCGAGATTGATCCCAAATGTAATGCGTAGTTTAGCAAACACTAGGGAAAACGTAGGCGAAAATAAACACGGCTACGAACGCTTTTAGGCAATGAAGATTGCTAATTTTACTCTTAGAACAGAGAGCTCGCTTAATTGAAAGTATGATTTATAAGTATTTGCCTATAATATCACTTGTATGGTAAGCTACTGAACACGGGGTTTTCAACGAAGCTGAAAAGCTTCATATACTGCTCCAGCCCAATTAGTCAGGCGACAGATAATGGCAAATCCCATTATTGCAATATGCACCCACAAAACACTGCCGAGACTTCAATAGTTAAAACTTAAGGGCCTATTTATCACAATGCAAATTCAAGGTACCTACTCGTATATACGAGTATGTACATAAACTTAATGAAAAATTTAATACCTATAATACCACTAATTTAAAAATAGCAACCTGTTATCATAGATCTTATTTTTAAGGAATTTAATTGAAAGTAGTTAGACAATAATAAGTTAATATGATTTTTATACATATTATACCGTTAAGTGCCTAAAATGCAACTAAAATAGATGATATATTGACAGAATGTTGCTTTAATTCCAACGTAAAGAGGCATATTTACATTAGTATATTACAGATAAAAAAGATTCTGATCGTCTGATCAGTGACAGAGTTCCATAAACACATAAACCCAAAACTCCGTACATCCGCGTGTCACCATTAGTTATTGGCAGCTTGCCAGCCTTCAAAAAAATGAGTAATAGGCACTAGATGTAAGCGATAGGGCGTTCACCTCGGATAATATGACTGCGACCGAAATAGATCAGTATAATCCCTTGAATTTAACCCGCGCCGACTGTCCGCCATGCGAATGACAGCGAGCGATGTCGTTCAACAATTCAAATATCGCTGCAAACTGTAACGCTACTCAGTTTTATATACCTGGATATTAATCAGATGTTAAACTTAAATCGTATTCATAACTATAATCATAAGGAGTCAATTTTGTATCTAAGGTAGATTTTAGATTTAGATTAGACGCTTCGCATAAAACTGATGCATATGAATCCGTATTTAGTGAAAATAAGTTTTTGCTCTAAAATATTCGTAATACCCGTCAATTCGCTTACAAATACATTGACGTTAAGCGAACTTGTCCCGATGCGTTCGTTGAGGCGGGAGAAGGATAATCTGTGATATTACTTTATCTCCAGGAAAAGTCTAGACGTCGTCTAGACGAAACTCTACAAACATTTCAGCTTAACGTCAACATTAACGTCTTTGATAAATGTCATTCACTCTGAGAGTGAGAGAGAAAGCATTTCTAACACATTGTAATCCTTATTTAGGCACTAGTGTGCCGCCTGCAACACGTATTAACTTTTGGAAAACCTGCTGCGTATTTTACGATTACCCTCAGGAAGCCCTACGTGACTTAAATCAAAATTATAATTGCTAATATCAAGAGCTTTAAAGTTTGTAATAACAGGCGAGTTGTTTATAAACATTGGCCAGATGTTGGGCGGTCGATCTTATGCATACTCGGTTCCGTATGAAATATGCTTATGTAGTTCCTCGTCTGTTTTATATTTGAATATTCACGGGCAAAAATCTTTTACGATTAGCATAAAAGCAACTTTAGTTTAAACATGTGAGCTTAGTATTTGTATATGTATGTGTATTCCGTGATATTTCCTGAACCACCACCGTTCGAAAACACCAGTGGCAATCTTGACTTAGATGTCATCTAGAGCCTGATGTTTTTGAGAATTATGAGCACCATAATTAAGATAGAACCAATGTATAATTTGTATTACAACTCCGATAGAGAGAACATGATGTACCTAAGAACGTTGTTGCTCTTAGACTAATTTTGGAGTCGAGCTAGAATAAAGGATTTATTTTGCAAAAAAGCTGTCCTTGTACTGCTACTTTTCGCCTTCGATGGTGTGATAGACAAGTATATACTAACGCATAAGATGTTTCTTTTTAGTCCTCTCGGGCACACGGTTCACCAGTTTGCAGTTTACAGATTCGAAACAAACTTTTGCAAAGTGATAGAACTTTAACGGGTTATGTTAAACATATCAAAATCCATTCTAGTATTAAATATTATCCAAACAATCAGTATAAGGTGAGCGAACAGTAACAAAAAAATTAAATTGATTGAAGGCTTCTTATACCTTCGTTTTATTAGGATAAGGTCATTTGTGTAAGAATTTCTTCTCCATCTAACAAAATTAGATGTGATAGAAAATCTTTAAATATTTAATCTGCAACTTATTTTAAGCGCAAGTCTTATTTATGAGTAAATTTGTATAAGTATGGGATCTCTACTATACGGTTTGTGCAACCTAATTAATGTAAAGTAGAACGCGACCTTCCATCGCAGTCTTGTTCGGTTTCATGCTAATGGATGACGTCGAACGGCTTACACAAAATAAACCCTGGATTGCAGAAGTATAGAATTGTTACAGCAGCTAACGTGCACAACCATGCCAAGGTTTCCATTGACGTGGTGTTGGTTACTGGTGCTGCCCCACTTCATCTTATGAGTAATATTACGAAAATACAATGCACTAACCATACGAAATCACCGCATTATGGCGGTAGTGGCGAATATTTAGAAAATATTAATGAACAAGAACAAACATATAAAGAACAAGGAACACTTTCGGTTACGGGATATCGATGATGTAAATTACTTTGTATTGTTCTTCTTTAGTGTTGATACTACATTTGATCAACGCATATCGTCGATTTTTAAAGTAATTCAAGCGTATCCATAGATACCTGTACAACGAATGCAAGCTTCCAACACTCGTCATTGGTACTGTAAGCGCTGATTTCAGGAATGGTTGTTTACGAGAATAGAATGTAGCTTATAGAACAGTATACGAGTTTGTGCGTAACATTTGATTTCTGTTATTGTTACTTTACGTATACCCGGTATATATTATATGTAAGTAACAATTAATGGGTGTACGTTGGAAATGTAGATTAAATGGCTATGGACAGAAGAACATGAATGATGATTGCAGCGGCATTGTTAGACTTAGATACAAAGTGTATATTTTCCAGAACGATACCAGTTGAAAAGCAAAGTAAGAAACAACTCCATCATAAAATGTTTCGTGGCTTAATGTAGATTCTTCTTTGTTGGTAGTCACAATTTTACTAGCTTCCTACTGGTATAAAGTGTATTAACGAGACTCATATCTTCCTTAAATGTTCCTTTTTGTTAAGCAAAGTTTCAATAAATAACCTACTTACCAGCGTCAGTGAAGAACGCAGAATGTCGATTAGGGCTTGAAGGGACAGAGGCTGATGCAGATGTTAAGAAGGCTCTTTTAACTTTTGTCCATTTGGAGGCTCGAGGAGGTCGGTTCTGGGGAGGTCTTGCGGCAAGTTCCAAAGATCGTTGCTTGCGAATAAGAAGAAGAATTGGATGGAAAGGCTCTGATTCTGAAACACCAGACTCGTTTAAAGTAGATAAGTAATACTTCAACATATTCTTTGAGAAACAGAAAGTATTCGTATCTTTTGATTCGCTACCTTATGCTACCGTACATAGGGTTTGATAACATTAATAACATGGACACATACCCAACTCCTCAGATGACGGTATAGTCAGCGTTAATACTGGTGGGGCATCGCTATCTCCGCCATCGCTAAGAGATCTTCTCCTCGATGGAACGACATCTGGGGAACTCTTGGATCCTCTCGATTTCTTTTTCACAGACTCCCTGTGAGTTTGAATGATATCGCGCATCTTTCCCCAAGGGCTTTTATGCAGTTTATTTGGCGAGGGTGAGGTAGAACTATCGTCCTATAACAAATTGACGTAATTGGGGTCGAATATCATATGAAATTTATTATAGGTAGAATAGTGACTCGTAAATATGAACAGAAATGTTGATATCATACCTGGGGTGGAGCCTGAAGAAAGGTGTTGTCGTGGTCATCGCACCGCAGATTTTTACGGGTCATACCTGCGATTTGTAGCATTATTAATAATGGAAAGTTAGTAAACCTCGAGATATTCATCTGGACTGAAATAATTGTTCAATGTTAAATCGTGAACATACATTTGTCTTAACATGCGAGTAGATGTTATGATTTAAATGACATTGTTACCGAGAAATTAGAAGACATTTGTCGTAATTAACGAGCAGGAGTCAACGGACAAAGCATACAAGCAACGGAGCATCCGACAGTTTGTGCGCTAACAAATAATTAACTTTGGGACGAAGTGTGCCATGTGAGAAGTGTACTGGCCGTGAATGCCAACAATCTTGACCTATCCAATGGATGCCGTGAACTACTTGGCTCTCTCTTCGATTGATCGATAAGTGTGATATAGTGCAGTAAACTAATGATAGAAAGGTGAATTCCTGATCGCATCACGATATTATTTTTATCATCATGTCCTATCAAAGTTTGGAGTGTGTGGTGGAATGACGACTAGACACGAGACCTATGTCAATACCAGTAGTAGACTTCCAATGGCTGATAGGGCTGCGGAAGTCCTAGCACAGATTCCAACTACACGCGGATAGACTACTACGCCATTTTTCGGAAGATCCGCGCTGCAATAACTTGGTATAATAAACTACAGAGCTTCAGCCGTTGCAGGAGAGGCCCATGCAAAGAAGTGTGATAGCAATAGTGTTGCAGCCATGAGACAAATAAAAAAAATAATAATTACCAATACTACTTCGTGCTTAATAAGTAAGTTGGGCTCCTTAAAATTGAATCAGTAGAAATTATTTTCCTACTACAACTGTTTTAGTGAAATCGTGATGGTAAATCTATATTAAGTTACACTAATAAGCAATAATTTGCATCAATATGCTTTGACTTCTATTACTATTAACACAGAAGTTTCAAATTTAAATTTGAACTGATTAATAAGTATCATAAAATTTCTGTAACGCTTCACAATATAACGTGAACTCATGGATGTGTTTCATTGGAAATTGAAATGGGTTACGTTGGATATGATCAAAGCGGCGGTGTACCGCGGAGAGCTGTAATCGATTGCGCTAGATGAGTTCCGACGGAATGGGGTCGGGTTTAGACTTGAGAACGCTATGATGTAACGTATAATAAAGATATTTCAATAGGAATTCATGACGGAGACGGTGCAAATAGCGGAGATCCTAGGCAATATGTACTTTTGAATCTCGAGAACCTAATAGGGCTTTAGCTGCACCCATGGAGGATATGGGTTTGGAAATTTTGTGATATGCAAAATAAGATATCGTAATAAAAAGAATGGGCCATAAGGAGAACTGTATACCTGTAATATTTTCTAAGGTGGTAACAGTGGAACGGTGAATTGCAATTGCCCGTAATGAGCGTGTACCTCGTGATTGAAATTTTGGTCCGGTTAATTGCATTCAAAGTCTTTCTATGTTTATCTTCCAGTTCAAACTCTAACTCAAAATTAGCCTTATACACCATTATCCTTCATTGGCATTGTGCGGTCGTTACTCTCTCGGATCTTTCTCAGGAAAATGGTTTATGTAAATTTGATCGCATTCGACGGTTATTATAAGTCATCTTTTTAGAAATGTTCGTTTTTGAAGTCAACAATACGTTAAGTAGTGCAAATATTTTCTGAACATTTACCGTATCTATCGTGAGTACGTATCCATAAAAATAGTTAGTGCTGCACTGTTAAAGCACAAAATTATGTTTCAAAACGTATTTCAGTAAACTAAATTTCAAAGGATAACGAATGAATGACATAAAACGTATTGAGATAATTATGAAAGTGCATACCTGCCTCGATCCTTAAATCTTCGCAAGACGTATTTGGTGTGAGCGATAACGCTGAACCTGGAGTAAGGCTGGCGGCGTCTCTCACTTCAGGGCTAGGAAAACCAGGGTTGGACCCAGCGAGGGCCACGGCTCCGACCATAGCTCCCGCCGCAACCGCCGCCGCGCCACCAATCGTTGCTGGCGGCCATTGAGCCTTCTCCCATCTGTAGTTTGTTGTACGACCCGCTGAATTATTTCCGTTATGTATTTCATATAAACAAATGAAAACGGCAGACCATAGAACCAGTTTGGGTTAGATACAAATTAAATCAAGTTAAGTTTTTAAGACAATCTGGCCTAAATTAAGGTTTTAACAACGCATGTGCGATCAACCTTTGAAAAATGTTTTACAGATAAACGAGATCGAAGAAATTTTTACAACTACCCTCTGGACCCTTTGTACCAACGGCAAAAACTACATCGATTTTTTCCGTTTTCTGGTTTGATCTTTTTGAAGCAGTATCTTTGAGTACTTTGTTTGAATATGAAAATTTGAGGATGTTTATTGAAATCAAATTGGATTTATATTATACTTAATAATCGTGAAGTTTGAATAATTCACAAATGGTTCTCTTATCTCAAATGATTATCTATTCATTTATTAGATTTATTATAATACCTAAAACTAGTAGGTTGTGCAGAAGGCGGACTCGCCTATGCCTAAATGGCATTCTTTACTAGTCAAACCCGAAGAATAAAAGCAGGATAATAATAAGGAACTCGCCTGAAAGCTGCTTTTACCCTTGTCCACTTAGAAACTTTTGATTTTTCAACTTCTTTAGAAAACACACCATCGGATCGTCGCCTGAGAGGTGTACCCGGAGGTACATCACTGTCTTCTCCACCAGCCGACCTTGACCTTTGCTTTCGTAACAATGACCCACCAAACCTCGAATGCGTCTTCCATTTAGATCCACCCCTTTTCATACCCCTTCCACCAACCATCATAGAATCGAAAATTGCCTGCCCGTATTCACATTCTAATTCTGCCTCCAAAGCTTCATTAATAAGTTCCACCTCTTTACTTTCTTCTTTTAATTTCTCATTCTCTTGATCTATTCTTTTATGAGCATCATGAAGGCGTTTTAAGTGATTCACATCTTTCAATCTCTTAAGAAGTCTATCATTATGCTCTTTTAAAGTCACTAACTGGTTTAGAAGTTCTAACAACTTCTCGAGTTGGTCCAAAGCTTCAACTGTATCCTTTGTACGTACCGCCAGTTCTTTACCGCGTTGTGATAGAGGATCATTACGGTCTTTTAGCCTTTGGATCATTCTTTCGCATAATGCCTCGGGGTCTGCAGTTTCTTTTTCATGGCCCCAATAATAATCAGGAGTTAGCACTGCTGTGCAGGGTGAAGATCCTTCAGCGTCAGAGGGAGTTTGAGGAGATTTCACTGATAAAGATGCGGGAGGCTCGCCTCTACGCCTTTTGTGCAGAGACGTTCCACTAGGGGGTAATTCGGTTAAGTCTTTCTGTTCTTTTCGCTCCTGTTTGGGCTCCTCTTCAACAACATCTGTGACGTCACTTTCTTTCTGTGACGTCATATTGAAGACACGCGTTGATTTGTCTAAACTATTTATAAATAAAAATAAACGCACGTGCAATGCTTGCCGGCGAGACGATGAGACAGTTTTCAACGGAATGCATTTTATTTACGGTATGCGAATTATTCACACTATCCGAGAGGCCATTTTGGAATTCTCTTGCCGGATTACACTGTGACACGTTTATTGTTACATGTAGATTATATTTTGAATAACAACTTTGACTTTATTTATAGCGCAATCCTACCGTCCGCGGTAAAACCTTTAGACACATTCACATATCTTTGGCATCACACAAATAACATAAATTAAGTTTCGTTCAAACACTGTTTACTCAACCCAACTGTACAACTAACGTACTGATTTTCACTAATCTTCATGTGCCTGGAACAAGTGATGTGCTTTATCATAAATGTAATGCCCATAAGAATATTAAACGGTAAACTTTAAATTAACTAGTTAAAATTGTAAGTTTAGTCGCCGCCCAAGCGCATACGCAGCGCGAAAGGCGGGCGGCCGCCGACTGCCCACCGCGGAAACTAACGAATAATTCCGACCATTTATTTTTAACCCTCGAATTTCCTCTCATCTTCCAACCGAAAAACAACTCTATATATACCTCAATAGAGTTCAAAGGACAGCTTCAATGCTTATTTGTATTATTAGTACATACTTTCTTAATGCTTCCGAAGTGAGATCCCATTAACCTATATTTTTAAATGGAAATAAATGAACGCTTTTTGTTTCTGTCCTGTACCTGTTTAACTAAACAGAAACTTTAACTATTTAAACTAACTTTAACTATTAGAAAATTTAATTCTTGCTAGCAATGTGCAATACATGTTGGTAAGATAAGGAATACACAGATAATCCTTAAGCTGATGTATCCGCTCCGATCCTCGTCCGGTACAGATGATGCGTTTTAGCGCTATTCTATTCTATTTGTCTTTCTTCCTCCAGTTTCTCATTTCGAAATTAGAAAACTGATCAAAACTGACATTAAAAGAACAAATGACCGATCAGCTCTTTGACCGTATTTTAAACGCATATAACTCGTTTTGTACAAATGCAAAATAATGAGATAAAATACGGGAAAAGAAACAAATTTACAGCAAAATTTTTAAAGACTTCTTTTACAATTGAATTACAACCTAACAAAACATTGAGACATTTGACAACAAAACTTATTTTACTTTCGCAATCTTCAAAGAGGTGATGGATAAGTTGCGGATGGGTCAGTCATCTCCGGAAATATAATTACTTTAAAGATCTGAGTAATAAAGTGCTGTGCACTACATGTAGTCATGCCAGGAAATAAACAATTCAATTCAGCCTCAGATAGGAATGAATTTCTATCAGAAATACAGAGCAATCCGTAATGAATGTCTGATAAAAAATTCTGATAAAAATTCATTACGGTTTACAAACACTGCTGAAGTTAACCTTTTCTCTGTAAATAATAACTAAGTAAGCTTTCACTCACTATATCAATACCTTACAGTATTATCAAAGTGACCTCATTAATATTTTGTCCTTGTACTAATAGAAATCTCATTGCCACATTAATAGCACTTTATTGCTATTAGTGCTATCTTATGTACTAGTACGATATACTCGACAATTAGTCAAAGATTCAATAATCCAATCTCGGTCAGATTGTACAGGGGCAGGTTGTTGCCCGAAAGAAATAAAAACTAGACAGTTTATCTATGTTCGTATGCAGCGTAATATACATATAATATGAAATAATCGTGCGGGTTGATACCCGTTGATACGAATCGTGTAAATACATATAATTATGACAGTTAAGTGCCTTAATTATGAGATTCAACGCTGCTGAGTTTTATAAATATTCATAGTAAGCATTGTTTAGAGAGTTGAAATGGTAGTTTTAAATGATTAACTGCCACAAATTTAAACATATTTTGTTGCGGCCGCAGTAGCCGCCGCTATCGTTAATCCTTATCGAAATAATTATCCCGATATTTGGATAACTTCATCACAACTTCTATTGTCTAACATTGCAATTGTTTTCGTGTGCAATGTCCTGTATCGCTATTTTTATAACATGTAGTGGTGGATTTATCTTCAATGAGAAAAATTATGTTTCGATCATATGATTTTATAGTCAATTACGAGTTAATTGTTGTACATATATGGTGTATTTGTAATTTGTGATGCTGTTATGATATAAGTAGGTACTATATGTTGCTAAACAGTGTGTATTGTAATCACGCATTTACATGAATAAATTTATTACATCCATTATAATTTTTCAACTCAGTCGCGACAAGCATAATTGTAAAAACACATTTTTTGAGTGAAACTAGAAGAGCCGAAAGTTAGTTCGGACCATGGCCGGTAGAAATCCCTAGTCTCTTACCCCTATTGGTAATAGGCATGTTGTACACATGTAATATGTATGTACAATGAAACACATCAAATTTTTTTATGGAATATAAAAATTATAATGAAAATTAATTATTTGTAATCTGAATATCTTATTGAATTTTCACTGCCGACGCCACGCACACTCGCAATGAATAGGCCAACATATATGTATATATTAACAGTATCAAAAATCAAAGTACTGTGGGTATATTTGTGCAATTTTTATTTTTCTAACTACAAAAATTAAATATAACTTCAGCACCATTTTCGTACTATTTTAAATTAACAAAGAATATATATAATTAACACCTTATGGTCATTACGTATTTTTACTAGTTGAGATGAAAATAACCCAACGCCGTATAGAGAGCTTGGCAAGAACAAGACTTACAATGTAATATTTAAATACACTACATGGTTTGATGCCAAATTGTTTTTTCCCCAATTTACATAGGACAATATAGATTTTGGTATAAAGCTCTTCAACGGAGTAAAGTTGAAGGCCGGGCTCTTTAAGGCACCTCGGGGGAGGCTTATGCTCAGCAATGGACCAATGTCAGCCGATAATGATGTCGATGAACTCTTATAGCATTACACATTTTTTCATCTATTTCTCGATGCGCCGATTATATTGTGACCATGATCTGTTCCAAAGTTTTCCTCCGAAGGTCAGGGACGGTGGCCTGTTCGTGCGGTCTGCCGACCGGCAGCAGCAGCTCCAGGCGCTCGCTGATCGGCCTGCACAGCAGGTCGCGTACACGCGCGTTGCAGTTCAACGGTGTTGAGGTTAACGCCACCAAACCGCAGTACTGTAAATTGACGTTAATGCCATCTATGATTGATTCGTAAATATTTTTTTATTGCTAATTAACTATTACCTGCTTATTTCACTGAGCGTAGGTAAACAAAGGCAATACATTTTCTCATTTTACAATATTAATCTTTATTTACATGTAAGACCGGTTACTTTATGATATTTATCGGTGTTTTTTCACTTGCATGTACAAATATGCAGTAGGCATATTATGTAATATTTATTAATAACCCTATTTTGGATGTAAAATAACCTCGCCAATGGCCGTTTTGAATATTTTTTTACTACTGTATTTAAATGTGAATCTTTCAGGGAACCGTTCTCAATCGTTAATCATAATATATTTACAAAGACAAAGACAAAGACAAAGACGTTTATTTGCACAAATATGGGTACATATAAAGGTGTTATAGGATTATA